>JABASF010000931.1:0-28937 GCA_019776145.1 Harlomillsia oculata
CGGATTTCACCCGGGACAACAAAGGTGAAGATCCGAGGAATGAGCCATGATGAGAACGTAGTTTTAGGAAGCTTGTAACCAAACGATGCAACCTGTCTCGAAGGGGAAAAGCGACTGATGATGAGCCTGAGACGATGTGAAATACGGGATGCCTTCAGTAGTGTTGGAAAAGGTAGGAATAAACAACTGTTACTTTGCTCCTTCACTGGCATGTACACAGAATACAGACGCTGAACGTTGACGGTAAGGGAATGAGTTTTGCGAGTTCACTCTCATCTCTTCTTCTCTCTCCTACACTGAAAGTGGAGATAGGAGGAGAAGGTGTGTTTGTGATGCAACGGGACTCTTTCCATTCTCGTATGCTCGTACTCGTCCACAGACACGTCCACTGTCTGTCCCACTCACAGTCAGAGTTTCATCGTCATCGTCATTTCCCAGCACAATCCTTGTTAACGCAGTACTTTCCAACGAAAGCCAGTAAGTAACAAAACCAGTAACATGTCAACTCTGGGACACTCGTTCAAGAGACTCAATCAATCCCCGTCTCACCAGACCCGGTTGACAGGAAAATCTTGACCGATATCATAAATGTGATGATCCCAGTCTTGGTCTTAAGGTGACAATGATCACCATGTTAATAGTTAAGTATATATCAATGAGAGTGCAGTTTGCAAAGAAAGATGTAGTAATATTTTCTGGTGACAATGACAATGACAATTGACAATGTGACCGTGACCATACAGTCATAACCATATTGCAATCCGTGGACCACAACCCACAAAATGTACATTTACAGCGGTTCGTCTCGTCCTGACTTGACGTGTCCACAAGAAATTACCGATTTTTTTTGTGTTTTGTGCAAGTCTGCCGTTACTAGCTTAGTAATGTTACAATGTTACAGCATTGACATTGACAGAAGGGTAAAAATGTATTGTTGGGCGGACGTGGACACCGACATCGTCATATAAGTCTTTCCGGTGACGATGCGGAGTATAATATGAGGTGTGACACGAGACATTGCATACAATGTGTAAGTAGAAAAGAAATGACGTAACAATGGCGGTGAAGGATGTAACTTGTTGACGTTGATCAGTGCGATATGATGTGTGGATTACCGACTTTTTAGTAAATAGCTTTAAAGTGCAATTTAGTCGTGGGAATGTAAGTGTTGATTGAAGTGAAAGAAAGAATAAAAGTCGGTGACTGGAGCAGTTACTTTGACCTTTAGTGAAGAAGAAACGGCAAGGAGGCATAGACATAGGCAAGAAGTAAAGGATAGCAGAGCTTTAAAAAGTTGATTGTTTCTTTCACTTGAGCAAGGAGGAACAACAATGCATGAGAGAGAATATTAAGGAAAGGAGGTGAGACGTCCACAGTCCCGTTGTCCACTTCACATTTGCACATGTGCAATCTCCATATGCTCATTGCGAATCCATTGTCGTGTCGGGGGAAGAGAAACGGGACACTTACACTGTTACACAGACAAAATCCGTATTTATGGCCCAAGGCACATTCGTAAAGTGAAGTGAGGATGAGTCTGATGAGATGAAGTGAATTTTCAAGTGCATCATCATCCCTACAAACTTTACTTTAACTTATACTTTGTTGCATCTTATTTTCTTCTTCATGTTTAGTTTACACTAACGGATCTTTTTTCCACTTTTCTTACTTCCAAATTCAAATTCAAGCTTCTCTCTCTCTCATATCGTACGCGTACTCTCATCCCATTACTATTGTTTTTAAATGGGCAAATTATTCACTGGGGCATTGCGAGAACACAAAACAAAAAAAGTCGTCCAACTTTTTGTTTCAAAGGGTCATCGTCATCGCTCGTCCTGTCCCTTCAAAAAAGGTTCAAATAGTAAATTCATTCTCCTTTGATGAAATGTTACGATTTCCTCCAATGTCCTTGGAATGACAGGAGCAACGTCTTAAAGAAAATTGTCCCTTAAGGGAGTCAGTGGAAAGGACTTTGACCTCATGCTTTGTTAACGACTTTTAGTTTTATATGACATATAAAAGTGCATTCCTAATAGAAAAACGAGTTTGGAGCTTTGGACTTATATAAGGAAGAAGTGAGAGGACCCTTCGAACACAAAACCGGCCCTTAAAAGTCCCTTTCTTAAGTCTCGTCGTGGCTCCCTTGGACAACAAGTGACTGGATGACTGGAGAGAGGAGAGTAATGACCTTTTTTCCTTTCCATTCTGACTGTGATATTATTCCATATCTTGTATCTTTTTTGTATCTCTTGGGGTCCCTTTTCGTAGGCTCATCTTCCATTTTTTGATTGTAGAGAAAGAAATCCCTAAAATTATAAGGATAAAATTATGAATCCGGACAAACCAGCGGTAAAGATTTAAAGATGCTTTTTGATGATGAAGATGATCTTTTGGTTCTCTTTTGGCCCTTCAATCCTTCATCCTTTGTGAATACATAATTGAATGAACATCTACGTGAATATGAAATCACCCAGGCGGGTATTGGAACTGGAAGAAAAAAAAAAGTGTTTTTCAGTGCCCTTGAGATGAAAAAGACCTTCACCTTTCATTTTTTCCCCTGAGTATTGTAATACAGGAATTTATTGTAGATGTCGAATCCCGAAGGCACCTGGGCCCTAGGTCAAACGTAACGTTATATGGATTTTGATCTTCTGTGTTCTGTGTGTTCTTGTAATGTCTTTTTTTATGAAAAATGTAAAGGAGAGAACACATAATGAAGAAGAAAGGGAATATACGGGACTCAAACAAAACGAAAAAAGACGATTGCATTGCATTTAATGCTTGTTTGAAGTTTGAACCTCAACTTTACTATTCCGTATGGGTCGAAAGGGTCAAAAATACTGTGTCGACAACTCTTCTTCTTGTGTATGTGTAATGTAATGTGTACTGTGTAGTATGTGTTGTATGTTGTGTGTGTGTGCGAGTGAACATAACGGGATTTCCTTCTCATCTTCATTCCATATCTGTGCATAGTCTACTTCTCGTATCGAAATGGAGATGAGATGAAAACCCTTTCATTTCAAACTCACATCGTTCAGGTCATAAATAGTGTTGAAATCTTTCCGGGAGAAAAATCCGAGGATTTTTTCTTACTATGGAAAACTTGAAGCGGAATGAGTGAGATGCTTCCATTTACTTTTCCCTTTTCGTCATTTTTTCGATACGGTTGAGTGAAAGAGCGAACGAAGATGAACTCTGGTCATTCATACATTATTTCTTCCTTACTGTTAATTGTTTCTTGTCAATTACATCAACATGAGAGTTAAAGCGTCTGCCTCTTGTCGACTGACTGTTGACCTCTCGTGAGAGGGTGTTTGGATCTTCCGGGTCGTATTCTTGCCAAAAAGTAGTCAAAAATGTCGTGTAAATCTGATTTGCCCATTTGCTTCCCTCGTTCCGGTAAATCCTAAAATCCAATGCATGGTGCGCTTGCGTTTCTTTCGAGATTCAATTCAAACCGAAAACTCTAAATTTTTTCAATTTCATACAGGTGAGAAATTGTCATATCAGGTCATATGAGAAATGGAGATGTTGACGACGGTGACGATCGGCAGAGACGAAATTTGATAGTGATGAGAGTGAGGACTTCTTTGACATCAACACCGAAAAGTCAACACATCGACACATTCATTGTTGACACGGTGGTTAGGGATAGCTCAAGCTCACCTGCCAAGTTGTAGGGATTGGATGAAGGTGAACTTGAACTTCTTGAAACCAACTGGTTTTCGCAAAGAGAACATTACAACACGATGAAGACGTGATTGTCGGTCTTGTATGGATAGTTGATGTTGGTAAAAAGAATGAGGTAAGAAGAGATAAGATGTGCAAGTGAATTGGCGAGGTCATCGTCGGTCGTTGTCCAACATACCCAGTGGCTCAGCAGCCACCACGACCACTCATCCGCACGGCTCACAAAAGTGACGAGTGAGTCAGTTTTGCCTTTTGCGTACAACAATACATTTCCCATTTTCCCATCGCATCATCGTCATGAAACAACAATGCTTTACTACTGTTGGCTGGTTGGTGGTGGCTGGCTTTGGCTCAGTGAGAAGAGTCAACTAACAGAATCTTTTCCTTCGTCTGTCAAGGAGCATTCAAGCTTTTTCCTATTCTTCTCCTTCGAGAGAGAAAGAAAGAGAGGAACATATTATAATCTCAAAGATTCCGTTGCCTTCAAAAGCAAAGCGAGCTCGTCTATCTGCAACGAGCAGCAACGAGTCTGTCTTTTTCTTTCCTTCTGCACTTTTCGACTTAATGCTTTTTCTTCGCATTATTGCGACGATGCAGTTATGTTGGCCTTTTCCTTCACAAGTGAAAAGACACGCCACACCACGCCAACATTTTGCCACAAGACACAGTCACACAGTCTCCTCTTTTCACATAAATCCACATTAAAGTCTCTCAGACTAATCTTAAATATCTCCTAGTACCAAAACGGCATTTTACCCGCAGCACCAGTCCTGCTACTTGCACTCTAATGCCCGAGTTCTCACCTGTCTTATCAAAAATCAACAACAATGCTTCCCTTCATTTGATACCATTTTCATCATTTCCATTTAACACTGTCTAAAAAAAATTCAAGTTGACATTGTCATCGTCATATTTGACGACATGCGACGATTTACTATCCTGACGCAAATCCATTGATGCATGTTAATGTACATGTGTACCAGCATACCCTGCATTTTTGTTGATGATCATAATCTCGATTCTCAATTGACAATAAAATTGTGGTTCGCAGTTTGCATTTTGCAGATCTCATCTCTGTGGGCCATTGCTCATCCTCAGGTAAGGATTTGGACTCAAACTCACTAGCAGCGTTAGTGTTAGTATGTGACTCGGTTCGTGAGTCGATGATGTAATGAAGTGCAATGAATTCATGAGTGAAGGTAAGTGTGCCAATGTACTCTGCTGAACTCTCGTCAACAACTGAACAAAACTAAAACTCTTCTACTCTCCGTTGTTGAATGCATTTCCCTCTTGAATGATTTGGTTTTGCTGCCGTTCCTCATTGTTGCTCCTCTGTTGTATACTCTGTGGACTCTGCACGGTCTTCGTCACGTCACCATCCCTCTTTTCTAAGTAGTGACTCGTCGTCGTCACTAGTCACTAAATGCCATCATTCCATTTATTTGCAATGTTATCCATCCTGTCACATTTTTATGTCATTTGATTCATTCTTTCCTGGTCTCCAAGTCTGTATTATGTCACCACATTGTACAGTAACCTTAAAAAATTCCTTATTGGGCTCAAGATTGATTTTTTGCAGAGCGCAAGCCATTTGTCTCACGGTGCCCCGTGAATGTGAAACAGATTCACGTAGAATTTCAAAACCCTGAATGTCCGAATGACTTACATGAATGAAATTTCAAAAATTCGACGGGGACGAGGTCAGTCACAACTCGCTACCTTGCTACTATACAGCATTGCTGAATACAAAATTAAAGTGACAGAGCCAATATTGACGACTACTGAAGAGGAGAAAAAAGGAAGATTACATTCATATGCACAAAGCATGAGGAAAAGTAGGCGAAAGACCTAACGGGACTGACATTCACAGATTCACATTTCCACATGCATTTTCATACGTGCCATATGAGATGAAACTGTACTGTTTGCCATGAGCATTGTCAATTACGTCCCTACGAAAAATCTCCACCTGCCCCAACGAAGGAAGGCAAGGGACGAAAAATCCATTCCGGAAGAACGCACTGTGTCAAATCCAAAGTTAGTAGGTTCCCACGCGTAATGTTTTAGTACTAATATTATTACGTCGAATCATATTGTGATTGAAAGGAGAGAAATCCCAGCTGCAGCTGCTCCTTGGGAGGCTTGAGATCTTCCAAGGGCAGGGTTAGCTTGGCATTAGCATTAACTCACAAGGGGAAGGAAGAAGATGAACAAGAAGGAACGTGGTGGTCGTGTGTCCCAAAAAAGTACAAGATGTGTTAAAGAAGAAAGAGTCCTGTAACGTCTAACGGTGCTTTTCTTCTCTGTGTCGTCGTCGTTGTCGTAGCTCTGAGCCAAAAGTCTCTTGAGACTCAACCTAACGGAGTCACGTCATCCGCTCAAATCGTCATCCTTTAAACTCACTCTTAAACTCTTTTTATGAGTCATCCCTTACGAACCATAGGAAGCAAAAAAACTACACCAATTGTTTTCATTTTAGACAATTACATTACAATTTATTTACAATTAAATTATATTAAATAACTTTCGGAGCAATATGCTTTCATTGATTTTGTCATTTACATCCCTTGACGGAGACACATTGGAACGGACACATGAACCATCTTGTCCCACGCACAAGTGACAAGTTCATTACGCATTTTCAGACTCCAGTCCAGTCCGTAGATAACTTCGGAATGAGCATTGACGATTTCAAGGGCACAGTCTGAAGCATGAATGTCCCAAATGCGAATGGTCATGTCGTAAGACACGGATGCGACTGTTGTCGGATGCCAAGGCGAGAATTTCACTCGTCGGACAGCATGACCATGATCTTCTAACAAGAAAATCGGCATGGATGTTTGTCTCATGTCCCAACCACGAATTATGGAATCGGCACCCGCAGTAACTATTACAGAATCAGAGTATTTCGCCCAATCGCAACACAAAAGTTCAGTCTCAGAACAGCTCAGGAAAACTTGTGCTTTTTGCTGATTTGCGTTCAGATCCCAAAGTTGCAAAATTCCGTCGCCTGTGGAAAACATATTAAAAGTAGTATTTTAAAATGTAAATCGTTGAAAAAAAAGGTATAATCTGTGTTTTCAGTATTTCCGAGTTGAATTGAAGATTTATCGTATCATCATCAAATCAAGGTATCAATCGTATGTACTGGAACTGGAGTACGTACTGGAAGCAGAAATGAAAATATTTCCAGAATGAGGCGACCACTGTGCTTGAGTAAACCATCAATTCGGATACCGGAATCTTGAGCACTGGCCATGGAGAAGTCATGTCATACTGTGGATTATTGCAATCATAAAAAATCATGTTAATCTTACTGTCTAAAAATAAAAACTACCAATGCACTGCAATTATTTATGATTTCTTACGACTGAAACCGTTCCGTCCCAAGACGCAGCGAGCAGATTATTGCTAAATTTTGGTAAATTCCAATCTAGTGATGACATTTCTTTTCTATGACCTTTGAACTCATGAACCGGGACTCGAGGAAACTTGCCGCCAACATTCCAAACTTGGATGAACCCATCACCCGCCGAGGTGGCTAAAACATTCCCATCAGTTTCGCTCCAGGCAACGTCCAGCATGTTGTCTCTATAGTCCATCACCCAAAGACGTTCCATCGTCCCATTCTCCTTTCTTTCCAGCACGTGCAAAAATCCTTGACCTGACAATCCAAAGTTTGTTCCAGTGACGACAGCAATGCGATTTCCATCAAAAGGAGAGAATCGAGCAGCTTGACCGTGTCCTTCTGCTGTTACATAGGTTGACAACACTGCTGGACACGGTGGAAGTGGCGCCAATCCAGCAGATCCGGAAGGGAAAGCAGCCATGTCTACCAACTATAATAAAATAATTTCAAAAAGTCAAATATAAAACCACAGCCATTTATAATTTCTAAACTAGATTGTTCATGTCTTTCTTTGTCGTAAAAAGCTGATCGATGTCGATGCACGAGTCATGTAATTTCGTTGTCTTCTTCCTGAAATATATGAAAGAAACCAATACGGAAATCAATAACACAAATTCGTATAATTGACCTACCAATCTGTGAAAAAGCATTGCGAAAAGCCAAAATACATTCCACAATTACATACTTAAATAGGATTATTTAGTAGCCTTCCTAGAGTCAGGCCATTGCAGAAACCTTTGGAAATCCAGCCGAACCGTGTGGCTTTTACGTTTTTTCTCCAATATTATATTAGCCATTCGCGTCGTACCTCCACTTTTACTTTTGCAAGACACGAATTGATTTCTCGACAATGACACATTTTGTCCATCACTGCTACTTTATCATCATCATTATATTTAACGTAGCAGATAGTAAAGTGGTACCAAAACATTTATTGTTGTCATCCGCGTCTGCTACAGAGACGGATTACTATTATCCAAGCGCGTTTCCACATTACTACCCAAACAGACAACATGGCGGGTCAAGCGTTCATTTCTTCGGAGGAGACGGGAATGTCGAAAGACCCGGAAGTTCGTTATCCCTTCATGACATTTTACCCGCCGATCACAAGAGCTACGATAAGAACAGACCGCCGAAAAATGGAGGACGTCCTACCGTCGTTTACTTTCATGTGACAGTGCTCAGCATTGATTCAATTGACGAAGAATCCATGACGTACGTGGCGGATATATTTTTGGCACAGAGTTGGAGAGATCATCGACTTCGTCTTGGCTCCGGAAGAATGGACGATCATTACAGAATTCTCGATGTCAAATGGCTTACGGTCGGTATCGGTACAGTTTGCTTCTTGAGCATATCTGAGCTGAGATGACTGAGATGAGATACCTAAAATGTTTTCTAACAATCTGTTTATTATTTAATTTACAGGACATTTGGCGTCCAGATTGTTTCTTCAAGAATGCAAAATCTGTCACTTTTCACGAGATGTCTGTTCCAAATCATTATTTGTGGTTGTACAACGACAAGACTCTTTTGTACATGTCCAAGTTGACGTTGGTTTTGTCCTGCGCCATGAAATTTGAAACTTTTCCTCATGATACTCAACTCTGTTCAATGATGATTGAAAGCTGTAGGTTTTTTGATTACTGTGCCTAAATTAATCCATTAATTTTAATACAATAGAAAGAAAAAGTATCTTCATCCTCAATAATTGAGGATTATAATTTTATGATTGATATCTTGGCAGTGTCACATACAACGGAAGACCTAGTGTTTAGATGGAATCTAACTGACCCGTTAGTCGTAAATCCGGATATTGAACTACCTCAATTAGACATTTCTCGCAATGCAACCGAAGACTGCACGTTAGAATACTCCACGGGCAAGAAATACAATTATTATACAATATTATACAATATTATACCATAATAATACAATACAACACAATTGAAGAACAAAGCTTTTAAATTATTTAATGTCAAATTATAGGAAATTTTACCTGTTTATCAGTCGTCTTTGAATTTAAACGTCGCTTGGGCTTCCATTTATTCCACACTTACATTCCTTCGGCTTTGATTGTGGTCATGTCTTGGATATCATTTTGGATCAAACCGGAAGCAACCCCAGCTCGTGTAACTCTCGGAGTGACTTCATTGTTGACCTTGGCGACCCAGAACACCCAGTCACAAAGTTCTCTTCCGCCTGTGTCTTACGTGAAAGCCATTGACGTTTGGATGTCTTCTTGCACAGTTTTCGTTTTCATGTCTCTCATGGAGTTTGCAATTGTGAACCATTTCCTGGGTCCTGGAGGGCCTTATGACCTCACTGACCTTCATGAATTCAGTGGTGTGACTGTAGCCATGCCTCATTCACACAGTCCATCCATGAACAGAAGAGCGACAACTGCTGGAAATGAGTATTTCGAGTTTTGCCAAGTGCATGGACCTCCTCCGCCGTTTCGTGCAACTCCTCAGTCGAATTTCTGGACAAACCGAAACATCGCTCTGGCTATTGATAAAGCCTCAAGGATCTTCTTTCCTTTCTCATTCCTCATTTTAAATATTGTCTACTGGTCTACCTTTCTTGTCTAAATTGAGCCAAATCAGTTGTCAACAAAATGGATGGAAAATGTGCAAATACAAGTGGATCAAGTCTGCAAATAATTAAACGAATTATTATCGTTGGGATAAAATTAAAATATTCAATTCATGTGAAATGTTTATTTATTTATTTCAAACTCAAAGCAACAGGTTTTATATGAAATAATATTTTGTTTAGTTCCATCTTTGAAATTACATGTAAAGATTGGTTTGAATGAGTGGTGACGTAACAGTGATCCTACTCAGGTCACGGGCTTGAACCACTGGGGTCATCAAGGTTAGACAGCCTGTTGTTGCCGTCAGCACTGTATCCACGAATGGAGATATGGAAATCGAGTCGACAATTTCCGACTCTGGATACGTGTTGAGTAGCAATCCCTTCTTTTCTTGTTTTTCGCAATAGACCATCACTGCAAATTAAATATGACACAAAAATAAATAAACAAAGGACTATTCATTAAAGGAATCTCAAAATTACATTCACTTACTTGCAGCAGGTACACCGGCCACGAGATTCGGTTGTGGTAACGAAATGGCTCTCTGTGGAATGTCGTCATTCTCAGTTTCAATCCAAGCAGATGTTCGCATCCAGTAAACTGGCTGATTGTCACTTCGTTCGACATCTCCTCTGCGCCCAGCATCGCATCGGTAGAATGCATTCGGCTCCGAATGAAAGATTACGACTTCTTTCACAGTGTTGACAAAGTCCTCAATCTATACAAGTTTGCCCAATCGATATAGCTATTAAGAATAAATTAATGTAGATAGATGATTCAAATCTGTGATTGACATAAAGACGTCCGAATCTTACACTAGTGATCAGCTGGTTGGCCAATGATGGCGGAGCACTACACGCTTTCCCAGGCTGGAGAACAAGAAACAACATTCGGGTTGACATATGAGAATAAATCCGAAAAACCGGTGGAGTTGGTCTTGGCGGGGTCAACAAATCGTACATCCCATCTCTCCCTGTCAATTTCCCAGTAGCGAACAATGTCCATTCTTTCTCATTCGTCTTGTTGATCAAACTTTCTCCAAACCCTACGCGAAAACAACGCCTTGTCAAAATTTTCAAGTTACTTACTGATCCACAAACTTATGAACCGGTGTCAATTTACCAAATGCCACTTGTCCGTGGAAAACGACAAGCAAGGGTGACGGTTCCTTATCATCACTAGCTAAATAATCTGACCCGCTGTCCGTCTTGGTCACTTCGATTCTGTGTATTTAAAAAAAAATACAATAAATTAAATATAACCAGGTCACCAATTCAAAACACTTGCAAAACTGTTTTATTTGAAGAAAAAACTGAATTTTCCTCACTTCAAATGTTCATTGATGTCAAAATCATCTTGTTCGTCTTCCGCCATGGCGCGACCTGACTCGTGCATCGGGTCACCCAAGTGCAACATTTTCAATCTATCTAGTTACCCTTTTTAAATTCAACTAAATAAATATTATTATTATTTCAAAAAACTCTAATATTCAATTAAACGAATACAACTACAAACACAAATCAGACGAAATTGGCTATTTTACCTAGGCAAACCAGTTTAACGCTACAAATAATACTAACACCAAAAATACTAAACACCGTCACAATTTACCTTACCTTCAAAAAGTCACGGAATTCCTTGAAGAATGTCAAAAATGGTCAAAAATGTCAATGACAAAGCTGTCACTCGTGTCACCAGTAAATAAAATTATTCCATCCAAATCCAAAATTGCCGAGTCATAAATAATTTTGCGATTGAATCTGGTCGTGGTAGAGGGTCTGCATGTGATTGGCGCTGGCACTCTCCTTCAAATGAGTTTATTTGTTCTTCCTCCAAGGAGAAGGATCAAAAAGTCAAGTGCTTGCATTTTCTCCTCAAAAGTGTCTTTTTGAAATACAAAAAAAATGGACTGTTCAGTATTTTAAATTACATTCTAAGCATTTAGGGTCCAGTAGGTCAAAACGTTACAATTTTGACAAAAGGGCTCAAACGACTGATTTTTCTTATTTTAAAATAAGTTTAGCACAACTGCAATTCTCGTGTCTTATATAAATTCACATTCTTCCAGTCTTCTTTAACTTGTGAGAATTAGATTTTGGTCTTCCCGTCGTTCCAGTTTTTCCATGCCGTTTTGAATTTTAATTGGTAAGTTTATTTAACATTATGAATTCTGAAAATTTCGTTCATGGAAATTGGGAAAATGGAACGAATTGAAAATTGAAATTGTACTGTGCAGTTTAGTATTAGTTGTATAACGTTAATGTTGGAAAGATTTTCCGCATTTTAATTTCTAATTTTAAGGAATTAGCCAGAATTTTCCCGTTTTCATCTCATTTAGAATTGTAATTGCCCACTGAAAAATTGAAATGGTAGAAGTCACTGGATAAAGTACGGTTTGAAGGTTGCATGGAATTTTTGGGGAAAGTACATCAGAAATCATTAAGGTTGTAGAGAATGTATGAACTTTTTCCTTAAGTGGTAAAAGATAAAATGGTTTTTTGTAAACAAAGGCTAGGGAATTGAGGTTTTAATGGTACGTTTAACATTCTAATTTACTGGATTAATGATATTCCGAAAGTTTCATCACATCACGTTCCAGGTTCATTGTTTTTCGTGAGGACATTGTTAAGATCATTGAAAGGGAAAAGGTGTTCATTCATCCATTCCAGCTTCCAGCACATTCATCCACATCATTTAATCTGTTTCCTGAAGGAAATAGAGCCACGGATATGATTGCGACATGTCGACACGTCGACAGATAAAAGGACGGTTGTGTTATGGGAGAGACGTTGCGTTTTTGTTTGTTTAGATTTCAAACAGCTGGATAGTTTGCTTTCACTCGTTTTTGGTATCCGGAGGTTTTATGGATTCATTGGTGTGTGTCGATGTGAAAGGAAAGGTGCGAAAAACAGCCGTCTGGAAAGTGGAAAGTTAGCGAACGGGTTGTGTATAATGCATAAAATGTGAGAAAGCTCTCGTCTCGTCTCGTCGGGAACGTCGTGTGGAGTGTAGAGGAGTTGTGTAGTCTATTTGTATCGTGAAAGCAAACCAAAATGGATTTTGGCATTGAAGGATCCTTTCCTTTGCCTTTTACTTTCCTTTCCTTTTCCCTGTTTTCGCTACCCGGGAACGAAGCGCGTCGTCGCATCGTCATCACAATGATAGTATCCGCATTTTATTACTTGCTGCAGAGCCAGGCATAGTGGATGCATACAATTTCTTCTCTCTCTTCTTCTTCTCTTCTCAATTTTCCCCTAGCGAAAGTGTATTACAAAGTCGACAAAGTAGTTTGTTACAAAGTGTTCTGTTCCTAGAGTTGGTGTCGAAACTGTCGGTTTCTTTCGACGTGTGGTGCCTAGTGGTAAGACAAAAGTCGTATGTTTGCAGACACTGCATGTAGGTCATTTTCATTCTCCACAATTTGGAGCCAGTATTTCATATTAGGACAGAAGAAGCAACAGTTGTGCGGCTCCTTGTCGTTTTTGTTCTTTCTCTCCAAACTCAAGCCTTTTGTCTCCAAATGACTCTTGAGCACACACACTTGACTCAAAACAAAGCCAACAGGGCTCAACGCTCAATTATAATATAATATTCTATTGTTCTTTCTGTATTTGCAGAGAACCGGAGAGTCAGAGAGTCAGATTTGTAAACCTGAAAATTTACTGGTAGAAAGTACGGGTAGAGAAGAATAAGCATTAAGCTTTATATACATATAAGTACGACGTAAACTAAAAATACATCGGGATTTGCGACTTTGACATTGACAAGAAATGCCGCTGGCTCATCAACTCGGTGTCCCTTGGGGTGACACGAAACATCCGCCGCAACAACATTCTGTAAGTTCTCTTCCATACCAATTTGTGACCGTGAAATAATATAGGACTTCCTATATACGAAATGTTATAGTGCCGTATTTGATCCTTGTTACTTTGATTTTCATGCAGGACGTGGAAGAAATGCTGGTGGATGAGGTGAGTAAAGTTTCTTACGTTTGTCAATCATACTATATTTATATAACTGAATTCCATGTTGAGGATGAAGTTGACTTTGGATCCCTCAAAGGCATTGTGTCTTTTCCGACTACCCGTCGCTCTCCCCTTCTCATTATTTCCGGATGTCATTCATCTTAATTTGTTCTTTGTTTTGTTACTCATGCGTGAACCTAATGAATTTTCGCCTATGCCTATGCTCTTTTGTCTAATGAGAATTCCACTGTAATTCGTTCAATCATGGGGAAATTCACACAAGACTGCTGGTTGGTTACAAATATTATAGCTCCCCGCTGCTCCCAATTTAGAAGTTATTGCGAAACGAAGCATTGGATAGATTTCAAATTATTAGGTCTGTTATTTATATTGTTATATATAGTATGAGCTTTCAAAACGTAGCAGATTTTATGGGTTGGGTACCTACTAACTTGCTGGCGATGTTGCACCTTACGATTTTTTAATGGTGTGGTGTGTTTGCCATTTCACTGGGCCATCATTTGGGTCCACCTGTCACTTTCATGCTCATCCTATATGCAAAACTGGGAGGAGAAAGCGTCACTGTTATAATTTGCACCGTCACTTGTGTGCATTAGTCAAATGAAAAATTGTCGGTGTGTAGTGGACTGTAAAAAGGTAATATTTGAAGTTTTAATGGTATGCTCGAATAACTCGAATTACGTAAAAATGGTAAATGCATTAGTTTTCTGATAGATAAGAAAGTGGGAAATGGAAAACAAGATTAATATTTTTGCAAAAAGAACTACTTTTTGAGCACGTAATGGAATGAAATGAAAATAGATTGCATTCTAACAGCAAGTTGCGGTTGCGCGAACTTTGTAGTTTTTGTCTTCTCGACTTTCTCCGACTAATTTTGCTTTCCTTTTAAGGCTTTTTTGGTATACTACTGACATCCTATAAATTTTCTTGTTTTCCACCGTATTTGTTATCGTTTGTACAATTGTATACTGTGGTGTGTTCATTTGACCCACACCACAAGACGAGATATTCTGCAAAACAGACATGCTTACTGAAGCTTATCCAAGAGAGAGCTTTAGAGTCAGTTATAACGTCCGTTAGGATGGAAATGCCCAAAAAATCCCTTCTGTGTGTGACACTCGCATGGAACGAGGAGCAAAGCTGGAAAGCTTAACGAATCTCGCACGACGAGGAAATTCATGCTTTCTCTCCGTGTGGCTTTTTATATGTCTCCTTCTTTTTCAATGTACACTTTGGATTTGTTCCGTTGACTTTGTGGTATTTTTTGAAGGGAAAAGGTAAAGTAAGGCAAACATGAGGGAGAAAGGGACATGGACAAAAATTCCATTTTCTTTCATTTTTCCCTTTTCTTCTTGGATCGCTCGTCTTCATTCCCACACCTTTTTTACCTCTTTATTTTCTGGAGGATGAACACGAACACAAGAAGACAGACACGACCGCAATTTGAGAGAAAAGAAAAGAAATGGTACATGGACGCGCGGTTTTTTGCCTTAAAAAGTCCATATTGTACCTTTTTCCATGTGACACATTGAGTTAAATGAGACAAGTGACATGAAGAGATAACAAGATTGCAAGTCAAATGCCTTTTTCGTATATGGACTTGGTCGTTTTTATAATGTTATCTCTCTTATAAATGTCTCATGATGGCACCCACATCAAAAGTGGAGTCAGAAAGTCCCAAAGTGTATGCAAAATGGAAACCCAACCCAGCGAAGCGAACCTTTTGCATTTTGTGTAAAGGGAGGAGTGTAGTAGTGCATTGCATATATATGTAGTTTATGTAATGGAAAATGCAAACGTGCCCCAATCCAAGCTGTAGTCTCAAAATTTCGGATTCTGACTGTAATGTGCCGAAGGGACAAACTGAACGGGCTTTTTGTGACATGACATCAGTCGAGTTTTACAGTTGGGAAATGTGATGAAAGTAAGTAATTGGCATTATGTACGGCTATAGTATTTCGTGACCGATTCGACTATGCTTCACTGACATAGTAGCAGGAGTAGGTTGTGTCACACACGCACACGTGATGATGCAACAGTAGGAAAGAAAGTCAAACAGACAGTGACTGAGTGAAATTGCAAAGTAGTCGTTTTCTACGGGTACTAAAGTTGGGTAGTTTACGACTCTCCTTTGTACGAATATATACGAAGAGCAAGAGAGCGAGAGAACATTTTACGATTTTAAATGTACTTCACTGGACGGGTGTCTATGTGTAATAATGAAAACTAGGTTTGGATAGCATTAAGTTCAGGTTTGAATAAGGTATCGGTTCCAGAGTTTCGAGCGTCGTGACTTGTGAGTGTGAGAGGTGAAACGAGGGTTATTATTAGATTCCCGGAGAAAATGTATGGCTTATAGAGCTATAGTGTGAAGAAAAGGTAGTTATTTTATACTGACACCAGTGGTCGGCTCTCGTTGTTGTGAGGAAGAAATGACTTTTCAAAGGATGTAAGATGAGATGAAATGAGATGAGATTCGACAGGATTGGCCTTCCTGTGGTCTTTGTGATATATAACATCCTTCTTTGGAGAAGTTTGTAATGAGACACGTGCACGTGCACTTAAAAGGACTCTCTTTTCTACTCGATTTGATGCTTTGAAAATGTGCTATAGATAGCTTTTCTCGGGAGGTGATTATTAAAATTGTATTATTATATTGGCAGTATACATTCTACATTATATAAGATGGCCGTTCGATGATGAAAATTGCGAATTTTAACGACCGGGTTCGTCCAGGAAATGAAATCCCCTGGAGATGTTGACATTTCATTTTCCAGAGAATTGTTTTTGATTGACTTTTGTTTGACTTCACGTTCCACTGATTTTGGACAGAAAGGTGGAGGCGGGCAGATGCTTCGTGCCTTTACCTTCGTACATGCTTTGAAATTGTATAATCCTATTTCTTGCAAGTGCTCTTTCGATATTGTCATCTTCTCTTCTCAACTGCGAAAATAAATCTTCAAGTTACTTTAAGGTTTCACGAGGAATGGGACGAACGACGAAGGGCTCAATCATGCAGACAATTTTATTGAATGAAAGATTGCTTTTTGCAAGATGAAGTTGAAGTAAAGCTTCTTATTTTTCCCGTCTCTTTTCATTTCAGTTTAAATGTAAGGTTAATACTTTTTTTTACTCATGCTCTCTTTTGTATCCGCTTGTTGACATAAGTGACTCAACGTAAAATTCTCTTTTGTGACGTCATTGCATCGTTGCATGAAAAAGTCAAAAGACTCCAGCATTTTGTGTTCTTTATCCCATTAAAACCATGATTGTTGTAATTTTCTCATTCAGAGTGCATTTGGTTTAATCTAGTATAAGACTCTACCATTACCAATGCAATCTAGACAGTTTCTGGAATTTTTGTCACTTCAAAAGAAACGGGAGTAAAAAAGGGTACTTGAACAATGATAGTCACAAAGAAATGAAAAGATGACGTCAGGAGAGTCTCAAACGCTATGCAATCGTACGACACGACCAAACGAACTTAGCATGATTGTGACTTTGGTCAGTTTCAAGATCACTTTTTATACGTCGTATGAAGCACCGCGTTCAAAAATGGCGTGTCATGATCATTTCTGTCTTGTTCTTGTTGAGACCAGATTAGCGAGACAGCGAGAGTGTCTGGGCAGTGCATTGTAACTTGACGACTTTCAGTTCGCAACAAGTGGTATACACACAGGGGTTCATAGCGACAGTGACCGAACATCGATACGTATGCTTTGTATTATTTTTTTCTTGGTTATGAACGTCATGCGGCAGTACGAACTAATCAACGTTGTTATACACTACAATCTACAATTGCTTATACTTGCTTGTAAGTGGGACACAACAAGTCACAATAGAAATTGTTACGGCAGAATTCCATTCACCTGAAGGCGGTTGTGTGTTTCTTCGTTCCTTGCTAAGGTGATCGTGTCTTCCGCGTGTGAGGACGACGTTTCACATTACCCTTTTTGCATATAAGCGGTTGCACTTTGTGAGACGTACAGCAGTTAACTAGTGCACTGCACGCTCATCGTCGTCATCATCACCAGTGCCTGATGAAATTAAAGCTCTCTCTTACAAATTACAGTCTATCGTGCAAAAAAATTTCGTGATTGCACATGGTGAATTCTTCTGGTGGTTTCTTTCCGGAAGTTTTTAAAGTGTGGTTGTGAAGTTTTCATTGTAGGATTATTACATGATATTGTACTAGAATACAATGCGCGAGAAAAACAAAACAAAGTTTCAGTGGTTTTGGAGAAATTGGCTTGGGAAGCATGGAAAAAATACAGAGAAGGATAATGGATTTGTCATTTGCCGGACGCAGGTGAGCAGCAGCAGCACGGGCGCAGGAGGAATCACACCGGAGGAAAATGTCAGACCGATTGTCAGCAGCGGTGTGGTGGGTGTGCACGGTCAAGGGGGTTCTGGACATGTTCCCATGGACGTCGGCGACAGACGGAGAGTTCCCTATGACGAATCCAGTGGAAATGACAATGATGTCGAGATGAATGGAGAGGAGGCTGAGATTGAAGTGAATGACGTCACTCGTCCTGGTCATGAAAAAGCGGATCCCAGTCAGTTCGAACTTTTGAAAGTGCTAGGTCAAGGATCCTTTGGAAAGGTACTTGAAATATTTAGTACTATTAACAACATTGAACAAGAGAAGAAAGAAAACGTTAAAATGGTCGGCTAATTGACTTCCTTTTTATTGATTTTTCTTTACAGGTGTTTCTCGTGAGAAAAGTATTGGGAAATGATGCTGGGACTTTGTATGCTATGAAAGTGCTGAGGAAAGCCACGTTGAAAGGTTAAGATTGGATTTACTATAGTGTGGAAAATGTGGAGATTTTGACACTATGTCGACAAGGAAAGGAAAAGACTTTTGCGACGACGAGTGAACGAACGATAAGAGGAAATGAACATAAATTGGATTTTGTGTCTTTCGTGTAGCTTTTGCTTAGCTCATCTTGACACGTGAGATTGAAAGGAAAAGACGAGTGAGACTCGAGATTCAATTGAGTTAATGACGTTGTCGGTCGTGATAAGATGGGAAACTCAATTCATTACGACAAAGTGTCTCATTTCCTCTTATGCGGCGCGTCTTAACGTTTACTTTATGTAAAAACAACAGGCAGAATGTCAATCGATTGTTTTACTCCAAAATAAGTCAAAGTTGTTTTCGTATTATATGTCCAAAATCACTTTGTCAAAATGATCATCCACATTTTCCTCGCTGCTGTAATCCGCATCATTAATTATTATTTATGATGTGTAAATAATCAAGTTTGGATCTTTGAATGTATAATTTATTCATTTTGTCCACAGTTCGAGATCGCGTGAGAACGAAAATGGAACGGAACATTTTGACAGAAGTTACACACCCGTTTATTGTCAAGTTACATTATGCCTTTCAGACTGAAGGGAAATTGTATTTGATTCTCGATTTTTTGAGGGGTGGAGATTTGTTCACAAGACTAGCCAAAGAGATTATGTTTACTGAGGAAGATGTGAAATTCTATTTGGCTGAACTTGCATTGGCGTTGGATCATTTGCATTCTATTGGGATCATTTACAGGGACCTAAAGCCTGAAAAGTGAGTAAACATAAGATCAAGTTTCATGTTTTGTCCATTTTGCTGCTATTATTTTTATGTTATAAATTGTTTTGGTTTGAGTTTGTCATTGTCATACATAATAATATTTTCTATTTTTGCGCTTTAATAGCATCCTGTTGGACTCCGATGGTCATATTTCACTCACCGATTTCGGTTTGAGCAAGCAACCGCTGGAAGATGAAAAAGCCTATTCTTTCTGTGGAACTGTGGAATACATGGCTCCAGAAGTGGTGAATCGAAAAGGTCACTCGTACGTGGCAGACTGGTGGTCTTTCGGAGTGCTCATGGTAAACATAGAACGATGTTGATTGAATATGTAAATTCAATTCCAAAGAAAAAAGTATGGGTTCGTTTGACCAAGTGAATTGGCAATATGGAATTGAATTGAAATTTTTGAAACAAGTTTTGAAAAGTAGTAAAAAATGTGTTTTTTATTCAAAACAGTATGAAATGTTAACCGGAGCACTTCCATTCCAAGGATCGAATCGAAAAGAGACGATGGTTCAGATCCTCAAAGCCAAATTAGGAATGCCTCAGTTCCTGAGTCCAGAAGCACAAAGTCTCTTGAGAGCCTTGTTCAAGAGGAATCCTGCAAATCGTCTCGGAGCTGGAGAAAGTGAGCTTTGAATTTAAAAGAGGATGATTTTATGTAAAATGTTTTTTTATGAAGATCAGATTACTTAATTAGTTTTTTCTTGAATGCAGCTGGAGTGATGGAGATTAAAAGTCATTGTTTCTTCGAGACGATCGACTGGGACAAGTTGTACCTTAAAGAAGTGATTCCTCCATTCAAACCCACGGTGGCGAGAGCAGATGACGCCTTTTACTTTGATTCTGAATTCACGTCGAGAACACCAAAAGGTTGGCCGTTCGTTTCCATTCCCATTCCTTTCCTAATTTTTATCGTGTACCCACTTTTCCTTCCCTGCTTTTACTCATTCCTTTACATCTTTTTTTGCCCTTGTGATCTCAAGAGCCAAGTTTATGTCATGTCATTTGATTTTCTCTTACGTTTTTTTTCGCTTTTCTTTTACTTCACTGCTGCTTCCATCACTTGACTTTTCCACTTGAGTCTCCCACTCAAAAACTCAAGTTGAAGTCAATCTTTTCCTCTTTCGCCTACAAACTTTTTGTTCCATTTTTATAATATTCGACCATATTCCAATTTCCAAATGGGATTTTTTTTTTGGGGGGGGGGGGTATATTCAAACTTCATTATGTCTCCTCTATAAACTATAAATCTCTCTCAATAGAGACTGTGTGTGTGGGTTTATTTTAGGAATTTTTTCACAATAATTATTGTTCTATAAAATGAATAACATTAGCGTTTGAATTGACAGATTCTCCAGGAGTTCCACCGAGTGCAAATGCTCACGAATTGTTTCGTGGTTTTTCATTCATCGCTTCGTCTCTTTTTGATGATAACATGAATACTCCTCCACAGTCAATCAGCGGTGGATCGGTAAATGCAATTCAAGGTCCCACATGTTCCATCATGAGTGCTGGTGCAGGTCAGCCCGGTTCTGGTGGAGGAGGCCACACCAACGTAAGCGGTCCCGATCTCAAAACCACTCCAGACAGGTTCAAGACCATCATTAAACAGACTCCTATTCAAGACGACTACGAAGTCAAAGACGAAATTGCTCGCGGTGCTTACGCTGTGTGTCGTCGGTGTGTCCATAAAATGTCCAAAATTGAATATGCAGTCAAAGTGAGTTTATTTTCAACGAATATGGTTTTGACTTGTAGTTGTTATATATTTTTAATACGATTTTATGCATTTTTTTGTAGATAATCACGAAAGGAAAACGCGAATGGGTGGACGAAATGGATATCCTTCTTCGTCATAGTCAACATCCTCATATCGTCACATTGTTCTGTGTTTATGAGGATGTCAACTGTGTGTACTTAGTAACCGAATTGTTACGGGGTGGGGAACTCTTGGACAAATTGATGGGGCAGAAACGAATGTCCGAGAAAGAAGCTGCTGACACAATGTCGATTTTGGTAGAAACTATTGCATATCTGCACCGGAGTGGGGTGAGTTTTTAAAGTGTCAAATTGAAAAGTTGTCACTTTGAGAAATACGCTGTAAAGTTCTTTTTTGGGAAATGTTCCAGGTTGTCCATCGTGATTTACAACCAGCCAATATCGTTTATGCTGACGTGGGACGCAGCGCTCAATCACTTCGTCTCTGTGATTTTGGCTTTGCAAAGCAACTGCGAGCAGAAAACGGGTTGCTGATGACTCCATGCTACACTGCGAATTTCGTAGCTCCCGAAGTTCTAAAGAGACAAGGTTACGATGCTGCATGTGACATTTGGTCTCTTGGAGTTATTCTCTTTACCATGCTATCTGGGAAAACTCCATTTTCAACCGGAGCAAACGACACTCCAAGCGAAATTTTAGGTAGGATTGGAACAGGCCAAGTTGACGTCAGTTCCGGGTCGTGGTCCTCTGTGTCATCATGTGCGAAGGAACTAGTTCGTAAAATGCTGGATGTGGACCCCCGACGACGACCAACTGCCCAAAACCTCTTGTTACATCCTTGGCTGACCAATCGTGGGAATCTTCCTTCTGTAGCTCTTCCAATCGACTACCCACCCAGTCTCAAGGTGACTTGAACTCATTTCTTCTTTTATTATTATCATCTTTCCGAAAATAGCTCTAGACCTGCCATCACCTGCACAAAACCTAGGGAAAACTTCAGCTCTAAAAATCTATTTGTGGAACGTCTTTTTTTCTTTTTCTTATACTTAATATTTTCTCCCCTTCTCTTTTCCTACTTTTTCTGCGATCCATGTTTTCATGTGTCACTCGGCCGCGTCTTCTTTCCCTCCATTTTCCCGTCTCAAGGGACTACTTTCTCATTCTTCTTCGTCTTCTTCTTGTCTTTTTTTTTCTTCTTTTTTTGACTCTGTTGGGTGAAAGATCTACCTGTAAAGAGAGAGAAGGCTTAAGATCTCCCGTCTCCTGACTTTCTTCCCAAAAGCAGACTTCTCCTAAGAGAAAGTGTGAAAGGCAACTAGCCACAAAACTCTTTTCTTCATCGGATTACACGTCCAAAAACAAACTCAGAGAAAGAAACTAAACTGTAAAACTTTCTTCATTCAACGACCAAGTCGACGACAAGGAGAAACGCTCCTTCCTTTCACCTTATATATAAAATCATGATTCTTACGTATTATAGCATTTCACAACAACTTCAACACTCTTTACTTTCTCTTATAACTTCACTATATACATATTACTATAATAGCACAACGTTTTATACAAGCTGCTTTTGTTGTTCGTACTCCTATCCCTGAAGATAAGCATTGATAAGCTGCAGCTTTGTGCTCTAAAAATAAACCAGAAAAAATCCAAAACTAAAACAAAGAATTTTTTCTTATTTATTTTGATTTCCAGAGTGCATTGCAAGCAACGTATACTGCTCTGGCGTCGAGTCCGAAGGCCCCTCCTCTTGGTCCTATCGTTCAATCGGAATTGGCCCGGAGGAGACAACGCTCCCGCCCTCAGTCGTCTTCAGACATGTAAACAAACAAAGGTCAACAAAAAGTGTCAGTGAACAAACACCTTGTGACAGTCGATGATCACTCTAGTAAATCGAAATGGGATTCCTTTGGGGTTTCGTCTTTGTCCACTTTCAACCCGTGAAATAAAAATCTAGAATTACGATACTTATAACTATCATATTTAATAATCCAAAATCAACTGGATTCTTTTTGAGAATGACTCGACCAGAGAAGAGTTCATTTTAAATTAAAATCAATTGAGTGCCACAACCACAACTTATTAAGTTTAGAAAAAATGGATGAACAGGAACCGTCAACCGTCATTCAACCAATGAAATCAATTCATTCCAAAAATACTATTTAAAACAATTACATAATCTTTATTTTTAAATTGTTGTCATTTACGATGAACGATACGCCATGTTTCATGGTCTTTTAACTTTTAAGTATACTAAATTGTGTGGACCTTCTTTCCTTCCTTCCAGCAGTGTCTCAAAAAAGCATTACAATTACGTATACCACGTCTTTTTAATTTACAAATTGGTAACATGGTTAAGGAAATGTCATTTTTAGAAAGTTTTTGCCATCTTCGTCGTTTGGTGAAAAAAGTTGCTGTTTATCATATTGTGATTGTGATTCTGATAATAATTAATTTTAAGGGTAGTTTAGGGGAAATGTGAGTCACACATGTAGCAACATTGTTTTCCAAGCAAAAAAAATGATTTTAGAAGTAATTCGAAGGAAATTATACAGTCAAAAAATGTGTACCTTGTGTTACTAATTGAACCAACATTGTACTTTAATAACGAATTATTAAACTACAAAATACTACTTAAATAATTTTAATTTACATTTAGTAGAGGCTGGAACACAAAGCAATCAACGGTATTTTAAATTGCTTGATTTAAACAAAGGATGCCATAATTAATAATTTAGCGAAAAGGGTCAATTTATTTGTCCTATTTTAGTCATTGTCATTCATGATTACATCATTACTATAGTGTAGCAAAAACACTGTCTTTTTCGAACCTTCGTAGTGCGATGTACAATTTTATGAGAACTACTCTACTGTTTACTTAAAAACAGGTTGTGCTACTATTATATTAATACATTTTAACTAAAATTAATAACAATTAAAACTAAATGTGAACGATACAAAATATGTAGTGAAATGGAAAAATAAAAATAAAAGGGAATCGTATGGAATGAAAAAATTGGATGGGTGACAAAGATGTTTTCTTTGGGGTGTGGTGGGGCAGGATGGGAATTGACATGGGAAGCGGATGGTGACAAGAGAAGATTTGATCGGAGTTTTCGGTGAGTGGGGCGTGGGAGTTAAAATGGGGAAAGATGATAAGTAATTTGACACTTTAGTATAAGAAGCTGGTTTAGGAGTCCATTAAGATCCTTGACCCAAAAGGAAACAAGTGTGATTGAACATAATATGTAATAGGGAAGAAATCTTTGATGATCTACTCTGCTGATGGGTTTGATGTGGGTTTGTTTGGGCGTGTGTAGGCGTTGACAAACATGCTTAACAAGCTGTCAACATTTCAATCCCACATGGTGAAAAGAAGGAGGGAAGAAAAAGAAAATGTGCCAACTCATCTCGTTCTTCTCATTTGGTTAAGTACTCCGGGTGTGTGTTTGTGTGGAGAAAGAGGCTTGTATTTGTTAAAATATATGATTCTGACACCTTTTCACTTCACACTTCAACGTTTTCCACACATAGCACAGAAAGAGAGACATGTAGCGGAGACTTGGGTTTGGTTAAAGTGTAACCAAAGGAAAAGTTTAGAGTGAGTGTGGTGAAGTGAGAGTTGAAGTGAAGTGAAAGTGCGGTTTTCAGAATTGGGAGAAAAGGAAGCCATAGTCGAACCATAGCCATCTCATCATGATCTTGTACACGATCTTCCACTTCCTCCCTCAAGTGTCATGTGTGAATGTCAAATGTGAACATAACTCATGTCTCTCTCCTTCTCTCCTTGGCGTGATCATTCCTCTTTGTTGCTCAGCGACATTTTGGCGTGGCAAAAACACCTTTTTTGCAAAAACTTTGCTATAGTCCCTTGGGCTATGCGCATCTTCACCACGAACACAAAATCCAATTTTCTCATCTTGTTGATTCTCTCAAAAATTTTGTCAACCTACAAAACCAACGGAGCAGATCAACCGAACTCAAAAACGCTGTGTATACACTATTTTATTTTGCATTTTGCATCATTTTCTTCTCCAGCTCCTTTTATGTAAATATGGCATCCTACACGGATACTCAAAGTCTGTTCCATGTCATCAAAAACCATCATCATCCCACGTTTATTTTCTTCTTCAATGATGGCGATGATGATGTGAATAACAACGATTTCAAGACGATCATTTCCATCTCGCCCTACTCTTCGTTTTTATTCCTTTCCACTTATACGCACCACATCCGATTCCGATTCCGATTCCGGGTATAGAAAGAAGATGATTTCCGTACGATAACGGCTGGTTGCATTGTTTCAAAGAAATACAAGTTCTTATGTATAGAAGGGTACTTTTTCACTTTATTATCTCAGGAGATGATCGTTATCAAGTGTGTGATCGTTGAATGGCTCTTTAGTGTCTTTAGGAAGTGGGGAAATCGTTATTTTGCTCAGGGATTGGAGTAAATGAGGTGGAAAGGGTGTCATCTTGATGAGAACAATTGACAATAGAACGTCTTTGTTTTATCTTTTTTTGTTCATGATGATGATGATGAGACAGAGAAAATTGGCAAAAAGAATGAAGGAAAAGGCGAGAGTGAAAGCGAGATGAGCGCAAAAGGAGAGAAAGAGATAGCCGAACCTTCACCTTTTGCAAGGATCTAAAAATAGATTTTCTCTCTCTTCTGTGTGTGTATGTGTCGCTTTTGTGCTTTGGTCGTGTGGCCGAGCGAAAGAAGACGCTTTATTCCACAACGTCGACGTCGACGTCGACATCGTCGTCCTCGTCCACGAACCAACGAACAACGAGAGAAAGCACAAAGAGAAAGAGTGAGAGAGAAAAGAGAGAAAAGAGAGAAAATAGAGAAAGGTGTATACTTTTGTTGTAGTACTTTCTCCCTTTGTGTATGTACGATGTACGTATTGTATGAGTGTGAGTTTTGTGTGTGATGTGCAACAGTCTGCCTTTACCTCACCTTGGAATCCTTCTTGAGATTTCTCACTGTGCTTCCCAAACACACAACCCTCACTAATCACTTAGTATGTCTTCTTTTCGCTTTTTCTCTTACCTCCTGCTGCTCTCTGCTCCACGGAAAAAAATACGGGTTTCATTGTCATTTTGGTATCAAATGACAATGAAACCCAGCTACAAGAAAAGTGTTCAAAGAGAAACGGAGAAAGCGTCTCACTATCACATGAAGAAGACATTTCCTCTGATATTTTCTATAATATGATTCCTTTTACCTTTTACCTTTTCCCTTCTTTTTCCTCCTTATAATTTTTCCTAACGATTACCGTCATCGTCGCTAACGTCACCTTTTTTTCTTTCTGTCTCGCCTTCTCAAATGTCATCATCACCGATGCCATCAAAGATCAAACCTTCCTTTGATTTCTCAAACTAACAAACAAAATAGCGTTATTTTTGTCACACACATCTCTCATGAAAAACATGTTTTTCTGTCGGTACAGCACATTAAAAATTGTCACCAGTTCTCATCAACGTCACAAAATAAAGTTTTGCTACTTAAGATAATGATGAAAATGAGCACAAAAAGGTGCGAAAACAGGAAAAAACATAGACAGGAAGACTGTAACACTGTGCAATTTATTTGCAAGCTGATACTCTGTTTTTCACCGTGAAAGAGACATGAAACATGTTTTTCTCCACAAAAGTGTGGAAAGGTGAAAGTAACAAATCAGAATGTGGGCAAAACCTATTTCGCTAAGCAAACAGTTTGTTATTGCCATTGGGATGGGCATGTGTTCCTCATCTTATATTACCCACGGTTTTTTTTAGAGCTTTCAAAATTTCGAAAATCTTCCTTTTGCAATATTACGTTCATGCTAGCTTTACTTCATTGCCCTCCAGTTTCAATATTAAATGCCTTTTTTAAAATACTTTAGGAAAAATTTAAAAATGCACCGGGAAACAATATTTTTTGCACGTGAAAAATCCAAATTGGAAATCCTTCAAGAAAATCAAAAGCAAACAACATAACTCTTTCGGTTAAATCTCATCGTTTGCGTCACGTTTTCTACCCCTTGGAAAAAACCCGGGTTTTTACTGTCAAGCATGTACTGAGATAGTGAGACAATAATAAAGAGAACCAGGCATAAATGAAAAAGTAGAGTTTTATATGTTAGTATTCTATAAAACCGTAAACGTTCATAATTGTAATTACATTTTTAGTGTGCAAAAAATCCAAAGTGCAAAGAAATAAAGAAGAATGAATGAATAGAATAGAATAGAATAAAAAGAGTGGGAAATAAATTGAAAGGAATAAATGAAAGTGATTGAGAATTAATCCAGGCGAGAGTGAGTGTTGGGTCATTCGTGCGTCATGATTCGCTGTTTCCTCACACACACTTAAGTTCTATATAGAAAAATCCCTGAGACGAGAAGACAAGACGAAGAACGGAAAAGCGGGTAGCAACACACAAGTTTAAGACGGTTTCGGGCTTTTCTCTTTCTACTCCTTCCGTTCATTCCTTCCGTTACCTACAACAGGTAGGAAGCAGACAAAAAGTATAAAACAAGAAAAGCACGCCCGTCGAGTTTCAGCTGGAGAAATGAAGTAGAAATGCCAGAAATGGGCGAATCGTATGTAGGAAAGTACGGAATGCCTCATCCGGTGAAAGTATACTAGTATTATTTTTCTCTGTTCTATGTTCTGGATACTCATTTTATTCGGTTTAAAGCATAATAGTAATTTATCTCGTCCTTCCTTCCTTCCGTGATAGAGTGACACGCAAAGTCGTCTTCTGTTCTGGACCCAAAGCTAAACTCACGATGTTTTAATACCCCATTACAATTCCTTAGCATTAGCACATTGCATTGCATGACTGAGCCATTCGCCACGCAATTTTGAGTCCATAGAGTCGTCATGTCTCCTTTTTTCGTCCTCCGTCGTCATTCCGTCTGTTCACCGTCGAAAAACCCAATCATTTTGACTCTAATGTTCTCAAAATGCTTTTTTTTCTCTAGACTTGCTCTCGCGTAATAATTCGGGATAAATGCTTATAAATGGCTCAAACACTGAAACTGAATTAAGTCTCACGAAAAGCCGCCGTCGCCTCCGCCGCCCGTCGCCATAAGTGCTTTTAACGTATTTCTATATAACAATTACACTATTGCCGCATTGACGACGTTTTATACGTTACCTTTCGTTACCGTTACCGGCTACCAAACCATTACCTCATTCGGACAAAAAATCATTCAGTTTCATTGTATATATAATAAATTTTATGCTCTCGAAAACGACATCATGCAATCAGAATCTCTCGTTAAAATCCAGTACAGCTTACAAGTGCACTGGAGCCCTACTGGAACACTTTTTAATGCCGGACAAGTGCAAGTTCCAGAATCAGCAAACGTTATACGTCCAGTCGCTCTAGTCTATTCCACTTATTCGCATACATTTATTACCCTTTATATAAAACTTACATTCTCATACAAACCTTTACCTTTACCATTCTCATACAAATTTGGTTGTCGTGATCTCCGCTCATTTCCACATTCATTAACTAAATACTTTACGAAACAAGCTAGATAAATTTTACTCAAAAGACATGTCTTTTCTCCGAGTATAAGCCAAAATCCGGTGCTGAGAAAGTTTCCACTATGACTATAAGTGCATAAAACACTATAAAATTACATTTCGTTCGGCTTACATAAAGCTTCCTTTCTGGAGGTTTTTCAAGACTGGCACTGGTCCGTCGGGTTTCTCTTCTCACTTAACTTTACCTTTTTGTTCTTCTCCTTTTGTATGCTGATTAACTAAGGATTTTGCATAATTTTTTATGTATACACTTTGTAATTTCCACAGCCAAGAGCATTATTTCTCATCCTTTTCATTTAGTACAGAATTTTGCATACAAGACAAGAAAATCTTAAAAACAGTCTTACCTATATATAACTAAATATTCTCCCGTTTCAGCTCGTAAACTATAAGTTTTAT
>JABASF010000932.1:0-28922 GCA_019776145.1 Harlomillsia oculata
GTGATAATCCTAGGATGGGACTGAACTATCCTATGGACATCGTTAGGACTTAGCTACGAGAACACTGACGTCAGGTGGACATTTGCTTTGTCGCATACAGACATCATAAAGAGCTGTCTACGACCTTTTTTGCTACAGGGGTATTGTGCATTTGTGCCTGTAATTGTCATTTGATCATTTATGAACAAAACTTTTACATTTTGTGATTCTTCCAATAGTTTTTAATTTGTTCTTATCCGATCCATCATCATGGGCCATTTAACTGCCGAACAAGTTCATTTCTTTATATCCAATAAACTCAAGTTTGAAAACTGGAAAGAAGTTTTGACAAAGGACCGTTTGCATTTTCTGCAAGAAGTAGTTCGAAAATATGTGTGCAATAACTACTTTCAGGTGAGAATATTGAATTCATGGATTTAGGATCTAAACGTCGAGTACTATTACTGTAAAGGCTATTCAGTATAATATGCAGTAAAGCCTTATATTATACTTATTATGCTAGTACTTCGATTCAAAATTAACTGTTATTTCTTTTACTTTTACAGAATATTACAATGAATAATAAGGAAGTTGAGCGGCGGCGGCGTCCGACGTTAGAAGATGTCATTCAAAATGGGTTAGCAGGAAACGGAGGCTTGTGCTTACAACTCAATTTCTTCATGAAATTACTTCTCCAAACTCTGGATTTTGACGTGTGGACTATTTGTGGTCAAGTGGCAGCGTCAAAAACAATCAAAAGTCATTGTCTCACAATCGTAAGGATGGGAGAAAATGAGCTTTATTTAGTAGACGTGGGTGCAGGCTTACCAAACTATGAACTTGTCCCGTTGCACAATCTTCCTTATCGAGGCATGGCTGGTGGTTATCCTTATGAATTTCGACGGAATGATGAAGGGATCTTTCAGAGGTTTCAACAGAAAGGATCCTTTTTTAAAGGCGATTTTGTGAGTACCTAGCTCAGCTTAAATAAGCCTTCAGGATTAACTGAAATAAATGTCATTTTCTAAATATATATACTATGCTCAACAGGAAGACGATGCAAGAGAAGAACTCCGGTACTCTTTTGATTTGACCGCGAAAGAATTTAATTACTTTGACCCACTTATGGATCAAATATTCACAGACGCCAACATTTCTTTCTTCCTTCGTAACACATTCTTATTTCGACATATGGAGAACAACGGTGATTCAGCTTCTATGCAATTTGTTATTGTTTGGGGAACTTCGTTTGTGGTTGGAGACGCTCAATCTCGAACAGTTACTCAATGCGAAAATTACGATCAGTTGAAACCCTACTTGTACACGTACTTTCCAACCTTACCCAATGATGAGGTAGAGAAAGCTATGAAATACTTTGAGCAATTTGAAACAACGGCGTCTAAGTATGCGTAACGGAGTAAACTATAAGCCAGTAATCATTATTCATTATAAGTGAAATAAAAAAATTCACTATGGAGTGAGTGTTCTGCTAAGCTGAAATCTAAATAAAAATCTACTTTACACAGCTTCATTTCATTCGAGTCTTTCGCACATCAGACCATCGGACGTCATAGATGAAGCTATAAAGTAAAACACAGACGCATCTTTCGTACATGCAAATTTGATGATCCTTCCCGTTAGGAATAAGTATTATTTTTGCGTTGTAAAGGTTGTCTCTAAGATGAAGCTATAGCTTAAAAGCAAATCAGAGAAAGTATATCAAATTTTCTGTCTTTTCCAGAATCCTTTTTAGCGCACAAATAGTACTACATTTATCAGGATTATAAAATATTGAACAAACAATGTCAGTTTCACCTGTATATTACATTCTAATTGTTGTGCTCATTGTCTTCGATGAATTGCACTGTATTACCGGAAACGAACCAGCAATGTCTGGGTATCATTCAAATTTTGAACCTGAAATGTGGAAAAGTGATGGATCCTCGTATTCGACAGTGAGTTCCTACGGTGCATATGCCATGCCCACTGTCTATTATGCGAGTGGTTCAAACCAGATTCAACAACGGACAAATCATTTAAAAAAAGGCCAATCTAGTAATTATCAAAGTGTGACCCAGTCACCAGGTTATGGAACGACAACAACCACTGCAGCTCCTATATACAAATTTAAATTCCCTGCAGTGTTACTGGTATCCGGATTTCTATGTGCCGTACTCGTTTGGATTCTAGTGAGATTATCAACTTTTGGTGAGCTTCCAATACTTGGAGACGAACATCGCTCATTTCCTTCGTCCGCAGAATGGGATTATGTTACCCTTGCTGCTAACATCATTGATAATTTTGGTAGCTCTCATCTATAAAAAAAATGCAACCATGCAATGATTAAGGGTCTGTAATAATAATACTAACCAATGTATGTATGTTTTCCAGATCGCATCTTTTCATGACGAATGAAAGTTGATTTCTTGGAATTCCATATGAGATTTTTTATTGCTACATTACAGTACAGCGAAAAATACCCTTGTTGACATTCATTTATTTACTCATTTCATTAGACTACATGATTTGATTAGTAACAAAAGATTTTAATACGCGATATGCTCGTAGTTACCATAGCGATTTACTGTTAATTTTACAGATGATAGTATCAAATTAGTAAACTTTATTTGTGAGGTCTTCAGTTTTATACTTTTTACTATCATCTTTCATGGTGAGGTGCTTGTCCATCTGCTTCCTCTCGTAAGCGTCACTTTGCTCCTGGTAGAGAGAATTAAATCTTGGAACAGGGTTGTCACTAATGTATCGTTTCTTCCTTGAAAACGTGTCAGAAAACCAATTTTTGACTTTCTGACCCACTTTTGGAATTGCGTTCACGACGTCATCAAACTTTACAGCCCTAGCCTTGTCCCATGACATCTTGGCTTCAGTGGCAACTTTAGAGCTTGCTTGTTTCACTTTGGTCCATACTTTGTCCATCCCGATTTTTAAGTTAGATGCTACGTGTTCCCATAAATGCCCAGGTGCAGGGGTCGTACTCGAAATAGGAGCTGGATGAAGGAAATCAGTCGCATTGTTAACATTGGATTCCGGAGTGTTAACAATAAGCTTCGGAATCTTAACATTCTCAATGTGAACATTAAGTTGCGCAATGTTAACGTTGTAGGGATCCTCAATGTTAACGTTGCGTTCGTCAATGTCAACGTTGGGCTTGGGTTCCTCAATGTTAATGTTGGGTTCCTCAATGTTAATGTTGGGTTCCTCAATGTTAATGTTGGGTTCCTCATTGTTAATGTTGGGTTCCTCAATGTTAATGTTGGGTTCCTCAATGCTAACATTGGATTCCGCAATATCGTTATTGGATTGCGCAAAGCCTAACGGAAAAGTTAATAACTATGGTTAATAATATTAACAAAATTGTACCTGATAACTTCTGAAACCTATGAAAAAGCCAATTGTTACTGCTTAACGTTAATTATAATGTTTAAATAAATTTACCGAGTGTGCTCCATGTGATGAACAATGTTAGAACTACGTAACAGGTGTTGAAACGCAAGACTTCCATTTTTGTCTACGTAAAAGTAAAAATAATTGTACTAGTATTTTTCCCTAGAGCCTTTTTAGATCAATTTAAACAATTGAAGAAATCTGAATGAGTAATTTTTGTAACTAGGTCACAGTGTAGCATTCCGTTTTAATGACAGCCGACAAAACACAATTTCATGAATGAACTTCCTGGTAATAAAATAATGTTTCATTGTGACATTCAACAATTTATTTCTTATTGGAAAGCGTATATATGTATTAATCGTGCCTTTACAAGAGTTCAATGCGCAATAATCCTTCTGAATCCTTAACTGATGCTGAACAAAGACTTTAGTGAACCAATGCTTATTTCATTAATGAGCAATTAATTAACCATAAAGTTGATGACGGTTGCCACATTAGTCATGAAAAATTTGAAGAGTCTATGAACGGAAGGTGTGCAGAAGCAAATTATTCAGCTTGCAGAATTAGTAGAAACTATTGAGATTTATTACAATCTGCAGATACACACAAGAATACAGTTGAATGGTGCACTGACGTTACGAAGGAAAACATGAGGGATTGTACATTGTATCATTTTTACTTTTATAAAGCAACAAAAATGCAATGAAATTATAGAATTCGGAAAATGAAAATAAAAGTATAACTGAGAACCCCATAAAAGAAAACATCAACTTTTTTTTGAATATTTCATAACAGCATATGAATCCTGATTTTATAAAAAGAAAAATGTCAAAATTTACAAATTAAACTTTACTCAAAATACTGCAAAGAAATCTTTGGAAATCATTTTGAAGAACAAAGAACATAAGAAAATGAAACTATGAATGCAATCATAGTATGGATAATATCGGTACTACCCCAGAAACAATATAATACATTTAGGTAGAAAAAAATTGAATTACAAGCAAAATAGGCAGTCTAAATGAAAGAATTGGATGAGATGATGGAAAAGAAAGATGATTTTTATGCCAATAAAGTGCAGATGAAATGAAATAATAATAAATTTTTAGGGAAAGTCCTTGTATAGCTGGAAATGGAAACTTAAGAAAGTAGTAAGATTGTAGAATCAAATGAGAAAGATAATGTCAGTAAATGTCACTACATTGAAATTTTGCTAAGACAAGATGTCATTCTTAGCAAAAACTTGTTTACTTCTTTTTTCCACGCTGAGCAGGAGCGTGACATTGAGTGAATGGGTCACCGGTGTACCCACGAGGACAAGAACAAACAGCACCGTGGTTGCGAGCCTCGCATTGAGCATTGACTCCACAAGCACCTGCAAAATTAAATTTCACAATGGAAGTGTTGCACAAGATTCGTAACTTAACTATGTACTAAGGTAAATTCAATTTGGACTTTTATGGATGTCAGAAAATATTTAGAATGGCGTAATACCGTCGCAAGGGTTCTGGCATCGGAAGTTGGTACAGATTCTGCTGTTGGGGCATTCTGAGTCACTCTGACATTCTCCCCGACGGCAGTTGACGAGAGCGTCCCCGACGTAGCCTATGTACGCACGTGTAATTAAATTGACAAATTCATAATTTGATCACTATGACCAAAATAATGAAGATAATGGGGTAAAAAAATAAGACTTCATAAGCTTACCAGGTGGGCAAGTGCAGACTGGTCTGTCACGGCCAGAATTGTCGAAACCAGGTTGACACACAGCATTTACCCCGCATGGATTTGGACTGCACAGGTCAGCTAAAAGCGGTTTTTGAGAACAGCAACGATGAAAATAATGATCCCTTGTAAATCTCTTTAAATGTTGTAAGTTGTAAGTACAACTATACAAATGTGTGATTATGATTGTTCAGGGTTGTAAATCACAGTTTAACAAGTTTAGTTGACCTGGAAGGTGCTTCCAAGGTTGATCGTCAATCGCCATTGCCATTAATGTTACAGTTTTATTGGAAGTTGCTTTAGTAGTTAATAATTTCTGGTTTAGGAAAGGGTATTAATATTTATTCACATATTGTTAATTGTATAAGTACTGTATAATGTTATATTATTATTCAATACATTATTGTTTATTAGAAATTAATCACTTGTAAAATGTGCTGTGAAACAAGGTTATTTTACTTTTTTTAGAGTTTAAAATGATAAATGATTAAATGTCATAAACGACATTATAAGAAAAAAACTTTAAAACAAAAACATTATAAATGGAAAGTTATTATTTTCCACCTGGGGTTTGACGACGACATTCTGAGAATGGATGTCCAGTGTATCCCTTCAAATTAAAGTGAGGATTCAAAAATTAGAACCTTCTTAATGATTCAAAAGAAAGTTACACTCTCCCAAATAGTTCAAGCGCAAACCTTACCTTTGGACAAGAGCAAATGGCCTTGTGATTATTTTTGTCCACTCGGCACTCAGCATTAATTCCACAGGCGTCTGCAAATTTATAAACATTTTAAAAAATGTATTATTCCCCAAATTGAAGAAGGCAAAACTATCAGACAGTAGTAAAACATAAAAACGAAGAAAACCAGACTAGTGTATACTTACTTTCACACGGATTTCCGCATTTTAGTCCAATGCAGGCTCTGTAAGCAATACAGTTATTTAAGTATGAGAATGTAATCCAAAAATTCCGATAATTATTGTTACTTTTTATGCAGTAAACCTGTTAGCTGGACAATCAGAGTGGGAAGTACATTCTGGGAAGCATCTTTGGTATGGGTCACCAAGATAGTCTCTGGGACATTGACACAATGGAGAGTGGTTTCTCACCTACATAAGTAAGACGATTTTTTCATAAAGGCAATAAGTTACGTAATTACTTTTGTAAATCTTAGTAATTTCCCATTTATTGAATTACCTCACAAGTAGCGTATTGTCCACAGGCGCCGACACAAGGATTTCTGCATTTGAAGTCGCGGCAAGATTGGTCATGAGAACAATCTGAATCAGCGTCGCATTCGTGACGGCATCCTTTCAATGGATCTCCAAAGTAAGACTGAACAAAGGTCATAAATGTTTGTATGAATTTTTGATAAATAGCAAGTAACATGACACGATGGAATCGAGGTGACATGTTAATTTGTAATAAACCAGAATGCGACTTACAGGAGCACAAGTGCACACAGCTCTGCCATTCTCAACGCGACACTTTGTGTTCTGTCCGCATGGTGATGGATAACACAATTCATCTAAATGATAATGGTAAATCAAAATTGTCATGAATGCTAATAAACAACAGATTCAATGAACAACCTTCAACTTCTTAACTACAATCTTGAGCTGTAGCACAACAATTAGCACAGTTAGCATGAGCATAGCATTATCACATCACAAACACACAGGTAGTGAAAGGCATCAATTTGTTATACGATATCATCGCAGTGAGCACATTGCTATGTTATAGTTAATTCACAAAAAAATTATGTGTTTTATCATATTTATATTCATTAGCATAGCAATTATGAGTTACGTCTGCGCATTTTTGGCATGACATGATGACCTGTAAACCTTCAATGTAATGGACAGTGATGTCAAAAAAGGAAAGAAGGGAGGATGCTCACCAAGTTGCGTCTAATTAATATTAATAAATCAGGTTGAGATTACATAAAAGATAGGTTACTAAAACTACTTCGTCTGAATACCAAGTATATAGTACATTACACCAAAAGTTCTTAAATAATAATAGTACTTGTGCGACAAATGAGTATCAACAAAAGGCTTTGAAAATGTTGATTATTACAACTTGCAGTAGTTGGTTAAACAATGTTGAGCGAGTGATTCTTGATTTTCGTTATTCTGTCTCATTAATTTTGTTAGAGTGTTGTCACTGTAAATTAATAAAAATAATTATAATTAGTCATTATTTTCTTGTTATTCAAGTGGTATGAGCTTATACTGTAGCTTCATATTGATTAAGTTGAAAATTCGTCAATTGTCAAATTTGATTATTATTATTATACATCATATCACTATCACATGAACTTTTAGCGTTTGCTTACTTTCATCATAGCGTCTGCAGCCTCTGGAAGCATCTCCAGTGTATCCAGCAGGGCAAGTGCAGTAAGCAACGTGGTTTCTTACATCACAATCCGCATTAGGACCGCATGCACGAGTGCATGGATTGACACATTGGTAGTTTTCGCACACTTTGAAGGATGGGCATTCATCGTTGGCTGTGTTGAGCAAAAAGGAATATACATGATTGTAATATTAATAGTTTTGATAAAACAACATATTAACTGAATTAATGAAAAAAGAAGTCTTGAAAAATGGGGAATTCATGACTTGCTCTGACCACTACTGCTCATAGTAATTCCAGGAAATTTTGCAGACAACAAGACTGACAGTGCAACAAATTAATGGTTAATAAAAGCTGGACACGTAGTTTGTATGCAAATTGAGTCAACAGAAAAGTTGTTGAGTTGAAAATTGTATTCGTGCTTAGCTTGGTAAAATTCCTTCATGTACAAATTCCTATGAATACAAGATTCTCATTCTGCTATAGTTTGATATTGAAAACATACTAAAATAACGATACATGTTTTTGTGGTCATGAATTGTAGAATTACATTTGGCTACAACGATGGCTACATAAATAAAAAGAGTAATTGCGTGATTGTGACTGCTGTGAAGGAAACTAATACTACTTTGAGGAACATGCTTTACCTTGACCAAACAGGATTAACCTTATATTAATACCACAGAGAGTGAAGTCACGAGTAGTCCAAGTCAACGACGCAAATTTTGCACACGAAGCACTTTAAGAGTCATCTTCTCATATACAAGAATAAACTTACCAGAACATTCGCCACGTCTGCATCCAAACTGAGGGTTTCCTTGATGTCCAGGAAGACAAGTGCACACTGGGCGATCGTGGCTGACCCGACAATCAGCATTGGCACCGCAAGGATTTGGAGAACATGGGTCACTCACCCGGATGGCAATAGCTCTACAAAACACAAGTTCGTAACCATCATTGTGATGCAAAAATCAAAATGCAGACTAGCAAAATCTTAAATCTTCTGTTGAAACCGGATTTAAGACAGGCAAATGACATAAGTGACAAAAATCATAAAAGAGCAAGCAAGTAAAGCTTGTTTACCACGAAAAAGAAAAAATCACTACTTAGAAAAAGAACCCAGACAGACCTCAGTAGCTTGAAAGCAAGAGAAATTTTGCACCGACGTGGTTACACTTTAATCCTAAAAGAAAACTTACTGTGGTGGTGGAGCAGAAATGATAGCACGGGAGATTGGTTGTTGTTGTGTGCATTGAATAAATGGGTCACCGACGTAACCTATGAAGTTGAAAATACGAACATTACGTAAAATGTAGAATTAATTTATGAGTTTTAAAACTGTAGTTTCTCTCTTGGCAACTTTGCACTGTTATGACTTTAAGATGATGTTAATTTGATAAATATTGCTCACCTCGGTAACATTTGCAGATTGCACGGTGATTGGAATTCTCGCATTCGGCATTAACTCCACAAGGATGGGAAGAACAAGCAGGGACACAACGGTTAGCATCACAACGTTCATGAGACCGACATTCATAGTCTTGTTGACATTGAGGACCGCAACCAGTAATTGTGTCTGGCTTCGGTGTGTATCCCGGGAGACAACGGCAAATGGCCGCTCCCGCTACATTCACGCTGCATTCCGTGTAAGGACCACAAGGTGATGGAGAGCAAGGGTCAACTGTACCAAGAGGTCAGCAATGCCCATTTTGCATTCGTATAGATTACAACTTTAGTTCAAGGTGAGCATTTCTCACAATTTACATTACTACACATCACCAATTCTCGTTTCTGTTGTATTTCAAACTGTTCTATGAAATGAGTATATTCTAATGGTTTTTGGAAGGTTTCTTCAAGGACAATGCTTATCTTAATCCAGTCAGTAACGATGTCATTCCTTTTTTAATCATTTGGGATTCTCGTCCATTATCATTTATTAGGTACAGTAGTAAGTTGTGCTGTGATGTTCTATTTGCTATGCGTAATGTTTAATGTGCGTATTTTTAATTGTGCTTGCTCTGCAGTAAAATGTGCTGTAACATATAAATGAAAAGCATAAAAGCGCTTTTCGTCTTTACGCAAGGACTTGTCTGTTTTTGTACGTGTGACAAAAGGACAATAAAAGTGAGACGAATGTAATGACAACTCCAAAACGAATCTTCGTGTTGAAATGAAATTGAAAATAAAAAAGGAAAAGGTTTGTACCGTCGCTGAATTGAGCAAACGTTGCATGGACGACCAAAAGGGCCAAAAACGGTATCGACAAAGAAACCATGGTCTGTCTTCCTGCAAAAATTTATCATAATTACCATTATAAAAAGCCGGGAACATCAAAAAGAGACAGAATGACTGGCACGTGGCACTAATTCACACGTTTAAATACGTACACCCACGCCAAGGAAGACACGTATGGAACTGAAGTGACCAAAGTGACTGACTGAGCTCCGTATTCGCAAATTCACGGCCAGGTCACTGGAGATATCGATAGCTTATATGCATACATCTCACAATGAAGATGAGTTGATGCAAATAATGCCTAATGTGTAGCTGCCTGTCTTCTAATTTGAATATTTCCGTCATGATAGGGATAAAAAGTAAATTAAGGAGGTTGATTTACAGATGCGCATAAAGCAGACGATTTTGACAAGGGGAGGATTCTTTGCCACGCCATGATACCCTCCATATATTGTGCGACTATTGATTTGACCCTGGCCTTCTTTGACAACTTTGGTCCTGTCCCTTGAGAATTGGCAAAAGATTATGCTATATGTTGACACACCCTGTGTTACACACCCACCCACCTTTTATTCTTTTAAAGAATTTCAGACGATCAGACGAATTGATTTGCAAGGTAACACCCGAACGCAAATTTTCGTAAACACGTCATAACAATGTATCTTATACGACAGTCAATTCTGGCATTATCCAACCTAAATTATGGCAAAAATACTTACTAGTCTAATAATACAACGAAGTGATGTCTGGGTTCTGTTTTTTAGACAGCTACAATAAAAATAGTATAAAATTCTTTTTTTAGGCTTATACCATTTTATGTGGTTTCGTTTTAATTTTTCATGGGGACACTTTCCTTATTTTATTTTCGTTCAAGAGCTTGTGGTTGACCTTGGATTAGGGACAAAGGACAAATAGCAAAGAAGTAAAAAAGCACTAGACTTGATGCTTTCATTATGCTTTATATTGATTTGTATAAGTTTTACGTTAACGGTCAACTGTTTCTGTTTGACGGTGAACATTGAGACAAACTACTACGAAAGTAAAGAGTGCGTTACCAAAATGCGAATGAAGACTCATGAAATCATGATCCATAGAACTACTAATTACTATTTACTATGAAACACATCGTATTGAAATCGCGCATTATTACGTAATACGTCATACGAGAACAAGTAGTGTGCAGAATGCAACGGCTCCTATTCATGCATAACGGTGTACTTAATCATTGCAAAACTGAATGCGCGTCTCATGACTCCCAAAATATGTACCGATGTACCTAATTAGTATTAACAAGTCAACTGAATTCGGAATTTGAAAATCAGAAAAATTGATAATTCTAAGCATATTCTTAATGATTTAACGAACAACGGAAATTTGAATCGGAATAGAGAAAACAGACCTGGGTTGCTGTCCAGTCAAACAGGTTTGGAAAACAAGCAGACGCACAATAAAAGTTTCTAAGGTGGACCAACACTGCAGATTTTGGTCAGGGCAAGAGAACACGACTTTCAAGTAGTCTGCACTGGGCTCAAAGAGAAACTAGTTGAGGCCTCCAGAGTCGCTCTGATATTTATAAGATTGCAAACTGATCCCCTGCCACAGTGGTCAACACTTTCGGCTCAATCCTAAGTTTTTTATCTTTGAATTTTGGAATTAAGAGGTACAGAAAACTACTGCAGCCTCATGGCATCGTCACCAAGCGTCGTAACCACATTATCATGGTGCCTTTCCGTGTTGGTATTTACCAAGCCACAATACCCCCATGATGTCGTCTTACGTCTCACTCCCTGTCGCATCCATTCGTGAAACTTGGTTAATATTATTGCATCTTTTTATCAAGAGTACAATGCAAATACATGAAAAGTCACATTTTGAATCAACCTGAACTTGAACACAGAACCTACACTATATACGTATACAGGAAAATGGACTACTATAATGACAGCAACTTCATGAAAACGGTCTTCCATTTAGCATTTTTGTGCCACTTGTTCGTATCCATCATCATGTGAATACATATACCATGTATACATATAATCTAGTTGGGAGAATTCTACTAAAGCACTTACTCGTATTATTGTTTTCGCTTCTTTACTTCAAATGTTTTGAAGAGTGTGAAAGCATTAAGCATCTGCAACTGCTAAGATGATGACGATCAATTGCGAAACCTACGCAAGTTAAATCTGGCATGTTTAACCTGGTCATAATGTCCTTGGGCAATGCACATATTAGGAGATGTAGTCTTCACTTTTCTTGTAATACTTTTTGGTGGTCCTGGTCACGCCAAAATTGTAGCATTACCCTACTCAAAATACAGCTTCATCCCTAATTAACGTCTAATGAAGACCTTAATAACCCACATTTTCAAAGCTTGTCATGAAATGCGACGGTATAAAAAATGCTTTACCCTACCTTCACAGCAGTATGACGAAAAATTTACTAAATACAGTAAGTAACATACGTAATTTCATGTCACAGTAAACATTCTTGTCTCATCTTTGCAGTTATTCTTTGGGATCTCTAACTCATACCAGATTCAAGGATTTTTCTAAAAAAAACAGGTGGAGTCAATAAATTGTAACGACAAAGTAGGAGGACTCACCACATATCGTGTCATCTCTGCGATAAAATGCATTAAGCTTTCATGTTTCCGTATTGTTTCAGTTTTTTACATGTTACAGAAGCATTATTGTATGAAACTTTTGAAAACAAAACTATAACAGTTTTTTCATAAGAATACCATTTTTGACTGTTGATTAAACATTTTTGCTACTTTAAGCTTTAATGTGCACCGTTTACCTGTAAACTTGAAAGCCCACTCCTTCGCTAGAAATTAAATACAAAAATGTTTAAAAAGCGATGAACTCATATTGAGTTATGGCATTTCTCTACATGGTCACTGAATAAGTAAGAAGCTTTCAACTGATTTTCACTCCTTTATTGACGTCAACTGATGCGACGTTTCTTTCCTTCTAACAATCAGTACAGATTAGAAGTAATTAGAATAATATGTGTACAGGAATACAGAAAAGTACCATCAACCATAAATAAAAGTACCATAAATCCATCGTTACATATCAACACGAACTTTCGTTTTTAACAGAAATCTTTTAAACGCAGTGTTCCTAAAAGTTACATTCATACGACTAAAATGAACAATGCTTTACCACCTCAACAACGCCAACATACATTGTTTCAATAAAGTAACCCATCGTGTAGGTGTTCAAGAGTTTCATTTTTTTCAATACCAAATTTGTTAATCAAATCAAAATTTTTAAGATTCCCTTACTTAAGTACAATATTGATTAAAGTTTTTGTGTACAAATGTGTATACGTGAAACTTGTTTTATAGCACATGAAAACATCGGAAAGATGTGGATTATTTATTTTAGTACAATTGTAAGTGGAATGATGTAATATGCGCTGTCGTTATCAGGAAATCAGGATCATTTAAAGGTCATATAATAGGATTTCGTATATCATAATTTTGCTTAGAAAATGGGTAATACTGCTAATTTGGTATCATTCATTCTAAATTCCAGTAATAATCGATCATCGCATTCTGGAAACCTATGCACAAGCGTTATGCTGTTTTGACAATCATTGTTCAAGTTGTATACATGTATAAATTATGCACCATACCGAACTCGCTCAGTACTCGCACGCCATATTTTATAGTATAATTTAGGTACAAGGAACGTTCTCAATGGTCAAATTGGATTCCAATTCTTCGTTGTTGGTGTTTTCCGGGATGGAGTCTTTGTACCATCTACTAAAGGCAGTTAGTAAAACACATGAGACAACGAGGACTGAACCGAAATAGCTGTACCAGTCCGGAGTGTCATGAAGTAGTGTAATTTGATAAAAGAAGGCGAGAACAATGTCCATTGTTCTGGCCACGGCGACTGGTCCCGCATTCTCAATCTGTAGTGCTTTTGTGAGTAGAATTTGACCTAGAAACCCACAGATGCCAATTCCTCCACACTCCAGTAGACTTCTCCAATCATTCGGAATTGTGAATCCATCCAAGGCTATGGTAAGAACTGCTCCAAAGGCTGTGAGGACGGTGGAAAACCAAAACACAGTGACGGAGTAATGAACATGTTTTAATTGGCGAAGAACAATGAAGGCAAGAGCCGTGAGCATTGCTGCTGCTAGTCCACACCCGGTGCCTACAATGCTAGTCCATGACCCGGAACTGAGGAAGCCAAAGGACGGTTTTGACACCAACAATACTCCGACAAGGGTCAAGGAGATCATGGCCACGTCGAACCATGTACATAATTCTCCAAGGCAAATGCAGGCAAAGATGGAGACAAAGACGGGCGAGGTGAAGATGACCGTGGCTGCGTCTGCCAAAGGGATCAAATGTATCGAAGCGAAGGACATGACCAAGGCTACTGCTCCGAGGACAGCTCGGGACATGAGTAAAGAACGACTGCCTGCTGGACCCAGAAAACTATTTTGTGTAGAAATTACAAGTGGAGCTACAAAAATTCCTTGTAGGAGTCCACGAACACCCAGAAGCTCCATTGGATGAAGTTCGGACACTTTTACAATTAGTGCACTCGTTGCAAAAAATATGCAAGATATCGCTGCAAGAAAAATGCCTACTGAGCACTGTCGTTTTCTAAACATCAAGCGTGAGTGTCCTTTCCCATTTCTGGTGCTATTAGAGAAGTGACGAGAATAATGATCAGCCGAGGCAGCAGCAGCTTTATTTCTCAAAATTTTCGAAGTCAAGATATGATGGAATGCTCCTTGTCTAGCCGGTGGTCTGATGAGTGGGTCGCAGTCTCGATCTCGATGTGCTTCCTTTTCATTCTCATGTTCATTTCCAACTTCCTCCGTGGCCGAATGGAACGGGCTACTACTAGAATAAGCGTCTTCGTCATTACTCAATCTAATTGCAACCATTGATTTGCCATTGTTCAAAATTGAAGAATTGTAGTCAAAATGTCCCAACTCTCTTTCTTGTTCTGGCATTGGAACGAATAGCATAGCACAAGAATCCGAGTTCGCTTTAGGTTGCGTTGGAATCATGACTTCAGGTGCTTTTGTGACCTGGGTACAATGTCCAATTACTGATTGTCGCAATGGACCGGGTACTATGAGAATTTGACTGGGTTCAAGTTCATGTGTCCTTGGAACGAGAGGATGAATCTCGTCCGTTTCAGGTGATGACATCATGTCTTCATCATCCGCGTCACATTGAAATATCATATTGTTATTGTCATTGTGGAACCTGCCAAGAATTCTTGTTGGTTCACTGTCAATATCAACTTCTTGCAATTTCCGATGCACTGAATTCCTTTCCATGTTCCATCGGCATTTGAATGTATCTTCTTGTCCCCGTAATCCGTAATATAGTATATATATATACACTTCAGATTTTATAGTTTTAGACAATGACGACGTTGATTTATCTATGATCTTCGTATACTCTACAAAAAATGATGGAGGTCATTAATTTCATATGTTTAGGTGATAAACTTTTAAGCATTCTCTTACTTGACCACTACGAATGAAACAAGGATTTGTTCTGGAATTGAAAGTGCGTTTACAAACATTCATGTTAAAAATGATCTTGAGACAAAGTTATATTTATTATCTTACTTTTCACTTAATTTTCAAACGTGCTCAAGAGCGAAGGCAAAAGCACTTGAGACAAGAAAAGATGATGACAATTGCATGAGATGACCACGCCGAGTTATGTCGTCGTAGACCATCTTGATGAGCCCACTCATCTGGTCCGAATTGGGCGGTTTAAGGTCACGCTGTATGCAAGGAAGGAGGCGTGTGCCATCATATTTGGATATGAACGCCTAAACTTATACAACAATTGTTCGCTGGAACATCTCAAATAGAGATGAAATGTCCACCTCTATTTCTTTTCTTCGTTTTTTTGTTGTCAAACTTATTCGCTTCCTTGCAAAGTAGAATTAGAGCATATTACAAGCATCCCTGGATCAAGGAAAGTAGAATCTTCATTCCTCCATTAAGAAGCACTGGCAATCAATACGCCAACGAATAAAATGTCTGTTTTTTAACACTTTGCAGGTTGCAGCCAACACCTTTTCACACAAAAAAACGGTCGTACTATGTACCACTTTATATAAATGCTTCTGCTCTAAATATTTGATTCTATTCTTCAGACACAGCCTCCTCTGAAATTGAAAATGACAAAAGGGACAAGATTACAGTGTGTTTAGTATTGTTTTGGTTGCATTTGTGTTGGCCCTTTGTATTAAGGGTGCATAAATTTTCTAAATCGACTCGATTCTTTTTATAAACAAAATTAATGTGGTCGATTTTAATAGATACACCATACATTCTCCACGCTTAGGTACAAACATGCAAAACCTTATTATTAGTAAATTAGTACTATTATATTTATAAAACCGACTTCTTTTGTCTTTGCCATGGATTTGCATGAACTCCTATGCGTGAAACTGATGCTAATCGTACAACATTCATCGATTCATGAATCCTAATAAACTAATAACCTTCATTCGAAGAGAATTTTTTGTTTGTTTTTGCGATCGATAAACCACGGCTATTATCAGAAATCCACTAATGAAAGTTATAATGACATTATTTCTTGCTATGCTCGAATTAATATTTCATTGCATGATGTGCCATTTTTTCTATACCTTATATGGTAATGGTATACTGGTATTTTCATTTGATCCACAATTAATAATTAATGTTTTCTACGTTTTAACAGCCGCAGGCGTAGAGTGTACTAGCTATGTACATAACGTTAATTTCTAAATCACATGAAACCTACTTTATATTTTTGCTTTCTAGAGGTCCTGAACTGCTGTCCCTAAACAGCAAATGAGTTAATTTGAATTCACAAACTCGTTGAGAAATGACGAATTCTAATAATAAAATTAATTAATACAGTGAAATTCCCACAAATATTCATGCTATGGCTATAGAGAGAATTCATTTTATTTTAATGAGATAAAATGTGGGTTTCGAATTACTGACTCAGCACGGTAATCTCATGCTCCTTACAAAGCAAGACAAATTGAAATTACAAAGTGGATGCAGTATTGACAGCACTAATGACCTAAAATCAAATAACGAGATTGACTGGAGTGAGACGAGTTACAAACTATCCACGAGAAACATGAAACACGAACTTTGCGTGCACTGTTGAAAAGAAGCCAACGTCACGTCATCCATGAACAATCAAAACTTTCCGTATTTTCTGCTTACACCATAGAAAACGTATGAAAATAGCTCCTTTTCCCAGAACTTTATGCTGAGAATGAGCATGTGTTTCACCTTATAATCTTTGATTCAAATGTCGAGTATGAAATGTATTTGCATCCGTTTATCCCATGCAGCGCGGAGAAAAAAGAGAAAGTTGATCGTGAAAGTTTTTAGCCTATATTCTTTTAGAAATGCGTTTGGTTGGAAAATTGTTACCTTTGTCTGGAATGTTTACACACAGCAGTTGAAGCGATTTTTAAGGGCATATAACGATTGTAATTATCAATAGCGATTGTATCAAGTTGTGGATGAGACACCAAGGATTCATACAGCGGAACCAGCACACAATTGCAATTAACAACACAAATCATCTTATAAACTTGCACATTTTGTATAGTCTCCCTATACTATCTAAATAAGTAAGATAAATAATGTATAGTAGAGAAACCAGAAAAGTTTGTTTTTTGTAGGTAAAAGTCTTCGGAAAATGTGAGTACGTGTGTGAAGAACACAGATGAGCCTATGAGCAAAGGACAAAACGAAAAGAATACTCATTCCGCGAGTCCAGTGCACTGCTGTCCGGGTATTCTACAAAATCAATACTGTGCACGAAGACGACGTTCCCTGCTTCAACATTGCCCTCATGAAGAAGACTCTTCGACTTTCTCATCATAGTATCATATCTTTTTCTCGAGAATCCTTTGTATATTTTATTACAATATGGAGAGTTTTTCATTAATCAGTGTTCTCCTTGTATGGATGCTTCAAGATTTTACTATTATTTTACAACTTTCATATTTTATGTTGTAGCGTCTCCTTTTTCCTTTCACAAAATTGTTTTCACTCCTGGGGCATGGGGTATGATCTTACATAACACTACTACATTTCATATTTTATTACATAATGCGTCAGCCACTACCTATCACTAATTCTGAGGTATACTCGGGAATATAATGTTAAAAAACTAGAAGCCTGTTTATATTATACAATAAAATATATGGATTATACAATAATAGGCTGTGCAAACGTTGACGTATGAAACGACTTATTAGCAGAAGACACCGAGAATGTGAGATAAACAAACTTCATCAAGTTTTCAGAAAACTTTTCCTTTTACATAAACACAGTATAGCTTGGCCCTAAAGCTAAAAGGTCTATTGGTTTATCAACATTTCATGGACTGACTTTCTCTTTCATGTCTCACAGTCTCACTACAACTTTCATCCTTGTACATGCTCTCACGCAAATTGAGTTTACTGTTAATCAATAAGACACAACATAACAATCTCATTTTCTTCCTGTCGTTAATTTCCATTATGTGCCTCATGCTCATTTTATTTCATAGGATTCTTAATGACTTCCAATATGCTTTGAGTCACGTTTTGTAGCGATCTAATGATATAAGAAGGGAATTTGTAACGATGTAACCAATGTTCGTCGCCTCATCATTCGCATAATCGTAGACCTGCGACATTTCACCGTTTGGCTTGCAAAAAAAGTTAAAGACGGTACATTTTGAATTTAATTACTGAAATTAATATAATATAGTATGCTAAAGTTCTAATTATATTTCACAATCATGTTTACGAAATACTGACGCTATGACGAAATTCAACGAACATCGAAGTTACATGACTAGCATGACGTAGTAGAGTAAATATTTAAACGTTGAGACAGCCAAGTAATAATTATACATATAGTTTTGACTTTGACGTACTTGCCTTTGCCAAAATAAACAGAAATAATTGTATGCATTTCTAAATTTAATTTTGAATAAATTCCCCAGTACGTCTTCTTAGAAGTGCATTTTTTTTATTTCTTTCAAAAAGGGAAATTCAACTCAAAATTGCATGATAGATTTTATTATTGTTGCTTCTTTTTCTTCTTTGTGTGAATGTAATAATAGTAATGAATGACGTTCGTTGAAATAAAACGACGGTGACCGTTTCTCTTTAAACGCAACGCAGTTCACGAAGTAATACAAGCATTAATATTCCTGTTTTGAATCGTTTACGACTTGTTGCTTGCTATGGTGGTGAAGAAACCAAAAACTAATCTCGCAGTTTTCGAATATCAAATAGGAAGTTAAAATGAATAATAAATAGTGCTAAGGTACGTATTATACGTATAGTATTTGAAGTCCAATGCATGGTAATGAAAATACGACGTACTTTCCTACCTTTTAATTACTTCATCATAAAGAAGCAAAAGTATCTGACACAGTTGAATAAATAAGGATTTCATTTCGTCGTTTATTGGATAGTGCACCAATACAAAATGTGCATGTTACTGTAAACAAGCCGACTTGTTCAGAAAAGAATAGAATGTTAGGTAATGCATCACATTCACAACTCTACGTTTAATGTTGGTAAACATATTTTATTCAAGTTGAAATGAAAGAGAAATTAATCCTGACGATCTCAAGTAAATTTTGTTACTTTAAGCGTTTGTTGTAATGTATAATAAACACTTTTGTCTCAATGACAAACTGCTGCGATTTCCGTGTGAGTTTTCATCGTATGAGGACACCGTATTATGTTTCATTCAAGGTTCAAATTACAAAATACTTATTTATCCACCTTTTGTACATTTGGTGACTCGGCAACTCTCAAAATACCTATGACACTTGAGACTTGAAGATGATAAGTGTTCACATGAGTTTATAGAAGTGCATCAACATGTTTTCCTTTTTCGCTTATCGTTATCCTCAGGTCTTATGTAAATTTGCTTATCCTGTTTGTTCTCAAACCGACCTACAGCATTGAATTAATACAGAAAAGCATTTCATTAAATATACAGTATATATATAAAGTATATTATCAGAAGTTTAGTACGAAACGCATTTCTATAGTGTTACGTATCAACTATCAACTAATATAAAACCAAGAACATAATTTCATACAACCTTTTCCCGTCTGCTACTCAGAAAGTATTAAATCTATGACCCGATCTAATTCAATTCCTTACGTTATTGATTTTCCAACTATGTATACTTGCGTTGATAAATATTTAATATTATGATATTGTAATAATAGTTGCATAGTATGAGGAAATCATATCACTTTCTTTCCACTATAGTATAGTAATGCATCGGATATTCGGGTTTCCAAGTTGCGGAAAAGTACAATTTGTATTATGCAAATCAGAAATCAATGGATCTGAAGTCTAAACTTAATTTGGTATAAGTATTTCCAGCAAAGGAAGTGACGAGGTCAAGTAAAGTCAACGCCATACTATCTTTTCGTTTCACAAAAAGAATAAATTCAGCAAACATGACGCTTTTCATAAAAATTTCACGACGTGACCTCGCTGAACTATACGATTATATATGCTAATGCTAAATATTAACAAGGATTATTATCACCACATCACTTCAATGCATGAAGAATATATATAGGAACTGATGAATTAAACATTTTATGTCATAATATTACGAAACCTCATGCAATATAATCTTCCATACTATCATCGTTATATGGAATTATACAGAAAACATATTTTCTCTAATATAACATGCAATTATGTGGCACTAGTCTTCAAACAACGCCGAAAGGCTAGGCTAGAATAGAAACATTTGTTTATTGCAAAGGTTCGATAACATGGGGAGTTAAAACAAAGCAATTGAAATTTGGACTACGTATACAATCTCATTTATATGGCAATAATGCCAGACGAAAATAATTGAAGTCTGTCTAAATGTTATGCATGATAATGATAATCTGGACAAGGTGTTTAATACATTTTGCAGACACATCGCGTCATATCGTCATGAAAAGGCTTACAATATAGCCCTTACGGTGAATTCAACCATAAAACCACAACATTGATAGAGAACACAAAAAAAACATTTTCATGAAGACCAAATGCAAAAATTCCAATATACAGTCGCAATCGCAAAGTACAAAGAGTGAAAGAAGAAACCTCTCATGTAATTGTATCCTCTTGAACCATCAAAAACACAGACACACAAAACACTTTTTTCAGGATATTCGCATCATTATCTGTCTGCCTGCCATTTCATTGATTATACACAAACGCTTCTCATCTTGTTTGTTTGTTTGACCATTGCATAGCATTTTCATAAACTTGACGTTTTTCGATAACGTTTCTAGTTTCTGCACATGTTATAATCGTCCGCATAAAAAGCATTAATTGTGTATGTCTCCTTGCATTGTAGCATTTCATGTTCCATGCATTGACATTGACAAGTTTATAATAATAAGGGAAAATAATTATTATGCAGTAAATGATGATAAAATGTTGCGAAAAAACATCATGTTTTCTGCTGCGTTTTTGCATTTCTTGCTTTAGGTTTTCATGCATTTTGCATGCATTTGAGAATCCAAATCTCAAAATGCTATAGAAGTTGTTGTATTCAATGCTTTCAAAGGTAAAAACTCGGGAGGAAGGGATGAAACACATGGGAAACTGAACAAGAATCCAATCCGATTTGAAGAGAATGTTCCAAAATTCCTGGTCCAATATGAATGAGTGTGAATGAAATATTGAAATGATTAATTTTGAGGGTAGAATTCAAACCGGAAATTAAAGAAATGCAGTTTCAATTCGCAGGTGAGGGATTAAGTGGGCCGAATGCCTCACTTGGCTCACAACACAATGGAAACAAATGCAATTAGACGGAGGATGAGAACGCCTCACTCCGCTCACTGAGACATTCAATTCCCCACAACATGGAAGGAACGGAGAGAACAGCCGAGGTCGTCTCAAATCCCGTCCTGCCCCATGCTAAAAGAGCATTCAGCATTTTCACCCACTACACTACATTCGCCTCTCAGAGTCTATGGGTGGTTTGGTGAGTGGAAGAGATTCTCTTGTTTTGGAGTGGTGTGCGAGAGTCTTTTATTGTAAGTTTTTCAACATTTTATTTTGAAAAAAATAAAATGTTATAAATTTTTTTTGTAATGTGAATTGTAATTTTGAACAAAATTTCAAGAGTGTGTAGTCGTTTGGAAGGATTGGAAAAGTGTCTTTTGCTGACAAGGTAAAAAAACATACTTTACCAAATTTTTTTTTTGGTGTGTTTTTATTTACTAGTATAGGAGGAATTAAGGAAAAGTTCGCATATTGACAAAGGCACATGCGATCCTTAGATTTTATAGACCACTTTCGAATGTTCTCGACTGCAGGTGTGTTTGTTCATTTTTATTGCGTTGTTGTCAATTTTGACAAGTTTGGTTTCTAAAACATTTCCATTTTGCTATTTCAAACAGTTTGGAACATTTTATTATTTTGGGGTTTGTAAGGTTTTAGTTTATTAGTTTTTCATTTTTTAAATTACATTTTGAAATTGTGACGTATTAGTTTGAAAATTGTATTCAGAGAGACATTGTTTAGTTAGAAACGTAATTTAAAAGGTACGATTTACGATGTTTATTGTGTTCGTCAAATCACATGTTTTGTAATAGTGTAAGTGCGTTTTTATTGGTTTCGTAACGATGTGATGAAGGACGTGTTCGTTTCGTTTGTACATTAGCAAATGTCAAGTCAAGTCAAGTCCAAATCATGTTCTTTGTAGGCAGTTCCATCATAGATAATACCAGGATGATTAGGATTATATGAGCATTTGTAGAGCAAACGTCGACTATTAGACTCCTATTAAATTAGAATTAGTGGATCATAGTTACTTTGATAAGAAAGCGGAGAGATATCAAAGTTGACTAAAGTGTAGTGCATTCATGTTTTTTAAAACTACATTGTTGTATTTACAGGGTTCTTGATCTGGAATAATAATATTTGATGGTGGATTATTCACCGTGAAGAATTCGAAAAACAAGCTAAAATGGCTCCGGGGTGATACAGATACAGTTTCGTCGTAGATGCATTATTGTGGTGATGATGGTGAAATTTTGAAGTATTTGGTTGTGCGGGATTCTGTATGCCAATTTGGCGGATTTGGTTACTGTTGCGTTGATGACAAGATGAAGTATCGTTAGATCATTGATTGCGGATTTATCGAAGTTGAGAAACACTAAGAAACAAAATGACGAATAGCGAAGAACCCAGTGCTCCTGATACAGTTAGCTCAATGACAACTATCAAAGGTGTGTCGGACGGTTTTACTGCTACGGGTACCAATGGTGCAACTGGAGATAAAATTGTTAATGGCTGCAGCACCACGGGAGTTGGCAATAATATTTCCAACACCGGATCTGCAGTGTCGGTGAGAAGTGCTGTGGCGGTCAGCAAAGATCCAATGACAGAGTCAGAAGATAGTCATTTGCTTCCTTTTGCACGCATTTATGGTGAACAGTTTACTCATAAACAGGAAACGACTGAAGGTGTGCTTGTTCTGACTACGTATCGCTTATTCATCAATGGCAAAGATACAAACTTTAATCTCCCTTTGGGTCTCATCGATTACGTAGAATGCAGAGATATATTTTTCCTTCATATTCATTGCAAAGATGCTCGGTACCTTAAAGTTATTTTTCCAAATAACGAAGTTGCAACAGAAGTTCTACGGAAGATCCAGACTGCCATAAGTTCACCGAAGAATATTCAAGACTACTTTGCCTTCACTTTCTACAAGGCTACATCTGAGACTCAACATGAAGACGTTAAGATTCAGCTGGGATTGCTGGATTATTCGCATAGGCAAACTACGGCCTACGAGCGGTTTTTGGCTGAAATAAAACGAATGGAATTTGAATATGAACAAGGACCGTGGAGAATTTCAAAAGAAAATGACAATTATGAACTGTGCAATTCGTATCCAAAGCACATGATCGTTCCGGTTAATACAAATTTGCAAAAATTGAAATTGGCTGCTAACTTTCGAAGTGCCCGAAGATTTCCTGCTGTAGTATGGAGGCATCGAAGAAATGGAGCTGTGATCAGTCGTTGCAGTCAACCCGAAGTTGGTTGGTTTGGATGGCGTTCTCAAGAGGATGAGGAATTGGTTCAGAACATAGTGGAGGCGTGTGCCTACAACAATCCTCAGAACGTTGGAATGTACCCTCCTTCGCAACCTTCCGATTCTGAAAATTCCAATACTTCACTACCGGGTGGATCGTCAATTGAAATGGTACCTTTCGCTCCCGATACAAAGGTAAAGTCCTACACTCCTATTTTATAAATGTAATTGGTTAGTTTGTATTCTTGTGTTTTCATAAGTACGAAAAGTAACAGCATCTAGAGTGTATTTTATCTTGGTTTTGTTATTAATTGCTAACGAAGCTACAATGTCAACTTTCTGTGTCGCTAGGGCTCAAGTAATAGTGGTAATACGAAGTATGAACATGAATATGAATAGCATTCTTTGTGGTTGCATTAACATGATATTGCCTTTGGTGATTGATTACTCGTTACGTATTACCCACGTATTACCCATCGTAATTTGCGATACGATAGAGAATTATCACTACATTCTTGGTTTGTGTAGTATACTTTGAACTTCGTTTTTTGTAATTTCAATTCGTGTATGTTAAATGTTAGATGAAATTGAAAACGTGTATTTGTAATGCGTTCGTAGTTCGTATTATATACACTTATTAAATGTCTAGCCTCGGATTTTGTTTATATGACACCCTAAATTTGACATAAACCATTATTTTTGTTTACAGAAACTACTGATACTTGATGCCCGATCGTACACCACGGCTGTAGCAAACCGAGCGCGTGGTGGTGGTTGTGAATGTCTCGAGTATTACAACAATTGTGAAATACAATTCATGAACCTGGCAAATATTCATTCCATCAGAAAGAGCTTCATCAATGTTCGTCAGTTATGTGCCCTTCCTTCCGATCAAGTCAACTGGTTTAGTCAACTAGAAAACTGCAAATGGCTCCAGCACATGTCGGGTCTTATGAAAGCGGCAATGACTGTTGTGACTGCAGTAGAAAGAGATGGACGACCTGTTATGGTCCATTGCTCTGATGGATGGGACCGTACACCTCAAATTGTGTCATTAGCAGAAATTCTTTTAGATTCATATTACCGCAGCCTTGAAGGTTTCCAAGTTCTTGTGGAAAGAGAATGGCTGGACTACGGTCATAAATTTGGTGATCGTTGTGGACAAGGCGTTGGTGCAGATGACGCAAATGAACGGTGTCCAGTATTTTTACAATGGATCGATTGCCTTCATCAACTTATTCGACAGTTTCCGTCGGCGTTTGAGTTTAATCTTTCATATTTGGTAAGCTTTTGTTTATATATTATTAGAATTAGGATACCCGTGGCACAACCTCCATTATGAAGTATCTTTATTGATTTTCTTAACAGGTTAAATTAGCGCAACATACTTATTCTAATTTATTTGGAACATTCCTGTGTAACACATCAAAGGAACGTGAGCAATACGACGTCGCCAGTTACACCCGTTCGGTTTGGTCATTTCTGCGTGCATCTGCAAGCTACTATAAGTTCCGCAACCATCTTTACAATAGCTGTGATAAAGTCAGTATAACGTCGTCTAATTTTGCCACTATTTACAGCACTAGAAGTTTACGGACAGCAAGCTAAATTACTGATGTGTTCTATGTCTAGGTTTTATGGCCTTCGTGTGAAGTGCGAGATTTATTTCTGTGGTCGCAAGTTTACCTGGGTTATGAAAACTTAACACCGCTTCTTACAGAAGTGGTCAATCCAAGTCAAGATAGTTCTCCTGCCCCGTCTGTTTCTGGTGCCGAAGGTGATGCTGAAAGACTTGAACGATGCAAACCAGTCCTTAAGAGCTCCAAGTCATGTGAAGATTTGATTAATCATCATTCAGAGTGTGAAGGACTACAGCGGCGCCAAAGTGATCCTAGTTTGTGTGATAGGTAATTTACTAATTGTGATGCTTAATTCAGATTTTAATATTTGTTATGAACATAATAAAATAGCTAACAACTGTTGTGATTTACTAGTTTTTCAGCAGCCGTCGCTGAAAATGAGATATTTACTACTTCACAAGAACAGTTGGCTAATTCAGTACCTCATGTATTATTGTCGCGCGACCATACGAATGGTGCTGGAGAACTTCAATCTGATTCTAGAACGAAAGATCTGGAGGATTCTGAAAATGACGACACTGAACCTAATTCAGAGGGCAAGTCTGAATCTACAGTTATCAACACGTTCAGAATTGATTTGAAATCCATTGAAAGTTCAACTGATACACTTGTTGCGGAATCAGGTGTTTTAAGTGATAGTCACATTCATAAGCCCTTCACAGGAGTCAAGACTGAGCAATCGACGAAACCCGCTAACATTAGTCAACAAGTTAATTCCTATTCATCAAGTATTCCTAAGGAGCGTCGCACTTCATCCCCTGTTTTGAATTCAGATCCTCTTGTTCTGTTCACAAACGGACTCGGTGATATCGATAATGAAGGGCCTGACCAGCATTCGCAGGCTTTTATTTCGGATGAAGGGTCGACTGTCATCGACAATTCCGCAATGAATTTGCCTAATGGACTTCCCATTGAAGTTCTGATGTCTCATTGTGAGATTTGTGCTATGAGTCAGAAAGTTTTACGAGACTTCGGTCACACTGCCACTGCCGCTACATCAACGTCAACATCATCAGGATCGAGTGGAATTGGAATGGCTAGTTGCAGTAAATATTCAAGTTACAACACACCAGTTCACTCAAGAACTCCTTCTACGGGAATTCCGGCCACTCCGAGTGATGAACATAATGTTTTACCGACAAGTCGACATCATGAAAGAAATGGCATTGACAACAGTACTATTAGTAGTAGCCATGGTGGATTACGTTCGGCATTTGATGTTGACGGATTAGCTACGCTGCATGATGAAGTTCAAAGCAGACTAAATTCTCTCGTTCATAACTACCGAGTACGTTATTCTTCTAATTAGTTTGCATTTTTAATCATTGTCGTTCATTACTAATTAAATTGTAACAATGAACTATAGGGTCAACTGGACTCTCTTCAGCGTGAACTGAAAGTTACGAGGGAGGCCCTGTTGAAGCAAGTGGGACACAAATGTACCCGTCACTCCTGTGATCGTGCAGACGATGCGGTATGTTATGAAGTACTAGTTAATGGGTCTTTTAACGAAGCATGTATAAACTTGATTTTCTCTCTGTCTCACTGTTATTTAAACCTCTTTGGGAACATTTTCAGGTGTCAGTTGATTCTCAATGTAGCGGAGAACATCATTCCGTTAGTAATGAGTCACATTCATCGGAGATTTCTTGGGAAGCGGTGGACGAGAAAGACACAAGACCGCCTTTGTGGTTACCGGACTACGCTGTCTCCAAATGTATGGGTTGCGACGGCACCTTTTGGTTCGGAAGAAGGAAACATCATTGCAGGTGCATCATTGGAAAGACATCGTTTGTTACTAAGCAATAAAATATTAATCGATGTTAAAATATTCTTTGAATGGGTTGCAGGTCTTGTGGTAAAGTTTTCTGTGCCGAATGCTCAGAACAGAAGATCACAATCCCAAGTGAACAATTGTTCACACCTGTGCGTGTCTGCTTTCAATGTTATCATCGACACTCTTCACAAGCTGGAAGTGTTCCAATGTCGTACGCTGCAGCTGCAACGAATGGGACATGCTATCCTCGTACCACCAATAGTCACCAAAGCAATATCTCGGTAAATAGTCAACAAGCATTGAGATCCGAATCAGGATTAGGATGTACTTCAGCGTCTGCTGTGCCAATTCTACACATGAACCATTCAGCAACTTCTCATGCATCCACCAATCATCACATGGTTTTGAAAAATCCGAAACAGAAGTTTCCAGCTCCTGTTGCGAATTCAAACGTAATGACTCATTCAAATCAAACAGTTGGAAAGGGGATGAATAGTACTGACCAAAATGCGCAGTTGAACTCGTAGCCTTCACGTTATATACGTTTCAAAGTGATAATTGTTTAACTAGTTTACTAAAAGGTTCGTGGTCACATTAATCGGCGTCATCTCGATGTTTTTGTGCTTTAAGTTGTATTCACGAAGAAACTGTATTCAGACTGGAGAAAGCTGTCGTACATAATTTGTATTTATGACTCTCTTCAATCGGTTTTAATGTGCGAATCGTATCTATGCATTCATTTTAACGGATTTGGTAGATTTTACATTGAAGCGTTGTAGTTCAAGATTATTTTTGCAAACCGTTTATCGTAATACTTTAAAGTCGCGTGAAAGAATAGTAACGAGGATAGTCATTTTTGGTATGTCACATGTCAGTATGATGAGACTGAACGATTTAAGATATTTAGTGCTTGACTTTTTCTAATTAGGACACTCTATCTAACCGATTTCTAAAATTTTACATGGATTGTTGCAGGTTCTTTATTTTATTACACCTTTTAAAGGAAGCTCACTAAATAGAACGAAACCTCTATGCAAATTTCACGGAATGTTTGTGCTACGTGAATGCCTGTCTGACACACAGACTGATGATATTGAGTTGATTAAATAAATGAACTACTAAATGATCCGTTTATACGTAAATGATAATAAAATTTTTCCAGTCAAGTCTCTGTCGAGAGATACGAGCTTCTGGCCAGAAAATTGAAATATTGAAGAGTATGTAGTAAATTTTAATGACTTATTTTTAGTGTACTATACTTTATCACCTTCATTGTTAATCTCTAAACAATAATAGTTTTAGATTTTTCTGTTATTGTATATTATTAAGCTCGCATTTACTTATTAAATCTGAAAATTTCATTTTTGTCCACAAACAACCTTTCTTTATCGAAAATCCATTTTTTTCGGCACCCGGCCGGCACGCTTGAGCATCAATGCAATGTACATGTAGTCATATTAACTTTAATCACGCTAATTACGAGAATTACGACTGCATAAATTGAAGCATCGACTATTTCATGAAATCGTTATCGTTCTAAATCACCCATCAAAGCATACCGTATTTACTCTATTAAAAACCTAGGGTCACTAGCAATTCTGACCTCCTGAAGACTGGGTCACAAATGGAGAGTGGGTTCGTATCAGAAGGTGGGTTACTAGTCTAACTAGCTATTTTCAATTCATAATCTTATGTCAT
>JABASF010000933.1:0-28913 GCA_019776145.1 Harlomillsia oculata
GCATGGGAAATGTTGAAGCCATACGGTCGACTTTTACGGTAGAACAGCAAGTTGATCCGTCCTGGTTTCCGGTTCCTGATTACTTCAAAAGACTATACAAAACTCCATCGACTAGTCTAGACACGAATGATCAAAAACATTTCAGATTTCAGACGACTCACTCTCATGCTCATTCGTCCTATTAAATAGTGGAGTTGAATGTCCTTGGAAATGAATCTGGATTACTCGTTCACGTTCAACATCCACTGCGTAAATAAAACTTATTGTAAATTCCTCCAACTCTCGCACTCTTAAGTTTACATGACATTATTGTATTTGATCTTTCACTAAAACAATTACTAATAACTAATAAGAGACATGATATACATTAGAATCGCATCCTTTTTGTTTGGAACTGTATATTATTCGACAACACGGTGTCGTCTCCCTATTAACTTCATAAGAGTATTGCTCAAGGTATATAATACGACCTGTTGTCTGTTGTCTTAGAGTCGTTAGAGTAGCTTTGAGACGATTCCTTTTTCAGGGTGTGGCATTTGACATGTATGGCGTTTCCCCCAAACTCATCCATCTTCACTGACTCAAGACAGAAATGATCGAATATCAACTACTATACTACAAAATACAGGCAAAATACTGAAAAAGTGGACATTTCATCATGAAAATTGAACAATAATGACTTTGTTTTCATAAGAAGAGTAAAATGCATTTTTGTCCTTGTCCATTGATCTTGCTAGAAGCGTCTCATAACAGGAATGTGCTACGAAAACACATTTTCCAGAATAACTATCATGAGCAAGCACATTTTGTAGCTTATTCTACTTGTCATGATTTTTGTAAGCATGCTGAAAACACAGTCAAAATATTAAGTGTCAGGTAAGTTAAAAAAAATTGACACGTCACTTCTCATGAGACTCTCATTTCAAAAAAATTTAAACGATGAAGTGATTCAATGTTTGATGGATGTTTATCAAATGAAAATATGATTTACAAGTTAAATTGCATTGCGTACCACTTTCAAAACTGTATAGTAGAAGTACTACAATAGTGGACAGAAAGGTGTGCACTGAGTACACTTTAATCGTTATTGGCACAGATTATCATACATTAATGAGGGAAGAGCTGACCTAGCGAAACCTGCGGTCAAGGTTAGCGAAAAGCTTGTTTGCAGTATGAAAACTCATAATTATTATGAATGGTGAAATAAAGTTAATTATTGTCCTGGTTCACGTTGAAGGAATGACTCAGCCAAGAACTTGGCGAACTTGTTTTCCCAAGTTTGAACAACAGATAAGGTCAATCCGAGTCCTTGAGACCAGTGTCTGGTGAAGCTTTCATTTTGTAAATCTGCGTTACGTTACAACTGTAGTACATCTTCCTGTGTTCATTTCCTACAAACATTATTCGGCGCAAATTGCCTTGGTGCATATCTGTCTTTGAATGTGCTTCTTTTTGCAGTCTCAATTCTTCCTAAAGTTAATTTTTCCTTAATTCAGTTGACATTTTTCATCACAAGTTTTAATAATTATTGATCAGAAAATCGCAATGATTAATGCTGCAAGTTAATGGCCAATTTGAAAAATTGCAAACGCTCTCAAACGATGAGACGATCATGGGATTATATAAGATTAATGGTATACAAAACGGAATGTACTACTACTTAAATGGTCAGATCGATACAATATGATATTCAGGTTTCTATAAAGTGATTCATTCAAGAATTTTGCATAAACACTTTGGGCAATAAGGCGTTGAAAAAGGAGTTAGAGTGAAGGTTAGAATTATACAGCAATTAAACTGACAAGACATGACGAATGCATCATCAACTTTACCGGCTTAAAAGAACACAACTCTGCAGTCTCAAGTTGGGAAGAGATGGAAGTTGGAATGAACGTGAGTGCGTATTGCAGGATTGCAGCGCAACAACTTATCTTGACTTTGTGCATAAATGCATGCAGTTTTTTGCTTGCACATGGAGGAAGCGTGGAGAGGATAAAAAAATAAAGCTGATAGTATAGTGAGTAGTAGTTGTAGTAACTTTATTGAATGTGGTGGTTGGAACGTCAGACAACATTGTGCCGAAGTAAATGAGATTGCATCCGATAAAACGACGATGAACTTGGAAATCCTCACAAACCTACCTACCTTACTACATTTGAAGTTGTGAAGGAAGAAAACATTTTGGAAAAAAAAATCGTAGCTGATTTGATGCTACATGGTCGACTGTTTTGTGCATGTGCTTACAAACTGATCAAGTAAGACTCAATCATAATTCCGCAGAAGAACTATTTTTTAGGGCTTGCAAGACGCGCCCTGGCGCCAAGCGTCTCATCACCACAAAGTCGTTTGACTCAATCATTATTCTGCACAAGACAGCTTTTGGGGAGATTACACGTATCGTATCACAACTCATGAAATCTACTACAACTGATTCTACTTTACAACGAACAAAACCCACGTAGTGCATTCCTCTTAGCTAACCTAAAATCATAGTCAAGTTCATGGTGAATCGTGATCAAGAGCTGAAAGCCGACTTTGCTTTGCCTTTCCTTTGCTTTTTGGTCATATGATATTAATTCTGCATTATTACACTCTATACTCATTCGGTTCAGTCAGTGCAATTTGAAATTCTATCACAAATCATTCCAAGTGCCTGAAATTGCAATTCTACACCAGCGCAACCCGCACTACTACCTTTCCACAAGTTGTTTTTTATCCTCAATTTTACTCCACGTTCTTGTATACTAATACATTTTGCTCAAAAGTCAACTTTTCTTCAAAAACAAAGAATACTATTTAAATTTTAGAGTGTTGTGTAACTGCTTGCATAACGAATTATGCAAAAACTGTTGACAACAAAATATATTTTTAGAATTTATTAAAGACGTTTGAAATAAACAAACAAAAATATCATTTGCATAGTACAATCTCAAATTATTACTGATTTCAGATACGCTTGCATTCTAATTTTCCAGATGAATAAGATTGCAATTTCGCATGGTAGAATAATTTTCCCTTAAGCATAATAACGTAATGAACCAAATATGCTCAAGTCATCATCTCGGGCAAAGATACGATAAAAAATACGGTAGGTAGACAAACTGCAGGGAAATTGCTCTGACATACTGTGCACTACTGACGACGACGGCATGACTTCTTTTTGCATTTTGCAAAATGCACATTCAAGCGTGAGAATGTGAATGACTTTTGGTAACGTCCTTCGGGACAAGTTCTGGGAAAATGATTAGTCATTTAATCATTACGTTTACGGGAAAGACAATCAAGTGGTTGAGGTGGGACAACAAAGAAATAAAAATTCTTAGAAAAATTCGGCGAAATGTGCACCTTTTTTTGCAATATTGTACAAAATGATACAAGGTACTACAGAATTAGAAGAATGTATTCATTGACCAAAGTTGCAAAGATTCAAAGGTCATTTCTCAGCTCAGCTGGATGTCAATATCCAAAATCTTTAAAATAAACAAAACTTCCAAATAATGCGTTAATGTTATGCATGGAAATGAAACATTGTGGACTGGATCGGAAGCTTTCATTGTTTTGTGGGGTTGTGCTCATTGTTCTTGTGCGTTCCTTGGTGTTTTTTACGTCATCTCGTATGAGTATGTCATCGGAGTAACTCAACACAACGCTACAACGCACACACACTATATTGTATATACTTGACGTAGACGTTATAATATAAAATGTAAACTGTGTTACAAGATACAGAGTAGCGATGCAGTGTGTGTTATGTCATGTGTGATGAAGACGTTTGATTGGAGAACACGCTAAACATACAAACTTGTTGGTCCGTAGTCACATACTTCTCGTCACACATATCCCATGAAAAAATAATATAATGCAGGTGCACGTATGCAACGCACACGTTAGCAAAGATTTAAGTTTCTCTATAGCTTAGAAAAGCACCTGCGTTGACACAACACATGGACAAGCTTTCTTTAGCGTGATATCTTGAGTGAGAGTGCATTGAACAATCTTGTTTGAGAATGCGACTTTGACTTCCAACTTAATGACTATGCGTGCGGGATGTTGTCCAGTGGATGGATGGTGACACGCTAGCAATGAACGACAATCACATCACTGTATATACTAAATATATACTTATAACATTACATTGCTGACAGTGGAAGGTAAAATAGGATGAAGCTTGAGCATGGGATATCGTTCCGGTGTAAGAAGATTCAGTGTGGAAGTGACAATGGGGAAAATGAGAAACCACAATGGGAAGACGAAGACATTATCAACAGAGCAACCAAACTTAGTTCATCAATTTAGGTGAAGGAACACGATATAGTAGACTATAAAGTATTATAACACAATGCCGTTAATATAGTAAAGACTTTGTTTATTGTTACGTATATATATATAAGGTCTAATGTGAAACTTTGAGTCATTCCACAATGAGTTTTCGGTTAAAATGATATTTTTGAACATGGAACAGCAAAAAAAATTGAAAGTGGTACTTGTACGCTATCCAAGAACAAATGTGCGATTGCATCTGCAAAATGGAAATGGGCATGAAGTGGACCATGTAAAAAATGCAAGTTTAATTTTTGAGTTGAAATTTTGCAGATGAAGCCGTCTTGGAAGGATTTGTCTGGAGTAAATGGATGAATGTGAAATGCGTAAAAGTTAAAATACATACTAGGTAGGAGGAAAGAGCAGATGATGCTATGAAGTGAAACTTACGTTTACGTGCATGCATCCCTGGTCGATTGACAGAGATAAGTGCAGTCAAGGCTACTACATTTCCAGATCAGTCACGTACTTCATTTCGTTTCTTGACTTTCATGGTTGAGAAAAGAATAAGACGGAACGTGTGGATTCTACGCTATAGTAAGCATGGACCAAAATTGTGACTATATCTCTTTCAGCTTCGTATTTAATGGATGGGAAGGTGAGCTGGTGAGCACGTCCTGAGCATTGCAATGAGACGCTCATTTACGCCTCTTCGTCCATTTCACATTCACGCCTCCTGTGGTTTTTCAACGAAGCCAGAATTTAAAAAAATCTCGTCAATCATTATTACTCTGGAGAGAAGAAAAAGTAGAAGACGAAAGAGTTGTGTAGCTCAGATTGTGCTGGAGAATGACAGCCATTAAGATCATGGATTTCTTACACCATTTTAATTAAAACGCAGAACGGCACAACGCATTGTGACTCAACACCATTTTCTGATTTCCATCACACTATTAAACTCCAACTGTCCTGGTTCCTTTTCCAATGTTTTCTTTTGTTTGCATAACGTTATAATCATAACATTATATCGCCAATTTACGTTTTCCCTTTTATAATAATTCTTTTCCATCTGTTGTGCCTTTTTGTTTTGTTAACTACCAGAACTCAATTATGCATTGCTTTTACTCTTACGTATATATAGGTAACGCTAATTAGTACTCTACTAATACACACCGCATTCTATATTTATTTTGAAAAAAAAATGTTAAACTTTTGCTTTCTGCACCACGACAAATACTGTTACAGCTAATTGTATTCGTTTGGAGGCTTATATCTTTATTTTCCATTCTAAAATAATGTAATCCATCCGCAGGATCATTAAGCAACAACGCGATGAGCTCCTGGGTACTAAATAAGTTAAATAACATACAAAACACACACTGCGAAACTAGGGCAGGACGGAAAAGTCCTCAAGCTACTGAAGTTACTCGAAGTAGTCCCAAAATTCTCTGTTCATTTCCAAATAAGGAAACGCAATATTTAACCATTTGCAAATTTGTAAGAGCGAGAGAAAATCAGAATCCTAGTGACGACGATGATGAGTGATGAAAAGAAAAGGCTCCACAGCAACACTGCCACGACGGACGGGTGAAATGAAATTCCACTTTGCTTTGATCTCCTTGAGAAAATTCCAAGAAAGGGATATTAGTAGAGACGAAGAAAATAAGCATTATGAACTCATGTGCTGGATATTTGGTACGTGAGTGTGTACGTCCTCGTCTCACGTAAATCTTTGCCTTGATAGAAAAAGTTGAGTTCAGGTTGTCTGAGTCTGAGTGGAGTGAGTCTGCCTTGTCTACCTTTCTTTTCATGTGCTCACATAATGTTGTGGCACAGCAACAAGTCTTTTCACCGAACAAACATGAGCTCCGTCTCAAATTAAGCTGGAAAACTTAGCAGAATGTCAAGCATACAAACTACAAACAACAAAATCTCAGTTGTGCAGTATCTCAGCTATTCACTCTGATATATTCACTCTCATATTCTAAGCAAATAATTAATGCCAATCATTTATGTAGTGAAAGTTTCAAAGTCCTTTCCAGAGAGATTCTAATATGCATTCTAGTAATATTGAGAAGAAAGAAACGGCGAACAGGATTCATTCGCCTACTTTCTTTTCATGTCTCAAGTTCCCCTTTCCCATGTGAACAAAAGCAATATCATTACGCCATTGTTACGAAACATTATTTGCGCATAATATGGCATTAAATGTCCTTAATTGGAAGATTAAAAATCAGTTTGTACTCTTTAGTGCTCTCTTTATTTTGTTCCCACCAACGACTTTGATATCCTTGTTCCTGTGTCATTTAGTAATTTGAGTAAAAGCTATTTACTAACAAAGTTTTTGCCACAAGGACCAAATTATGAGAAATAAAGACAGAATCCTATTTAGTCGCCGGTAACCATTCATAATCATCTTAATATAAAGTGTATTAAAATTAAAGTGAAAGAAAGCAACATGAAATACTTTTTGAAAAAGAAGTAGTACATATAGAACAACAAATAAGGAGAAAGCAATGCTCAATAAGTGAGAAGCAAACATTCGAGCACGATTAGAATACAAATAACATAGAGGAGGATTTGTTTAGTAGGCTCTGCACATACTAATACACAACATTATTTGCTATTCCTACACGTTTAAATTGGTTTTTCTCTCTCTTTATTTCAATGGAAATGTGCTCGCTAAAAGAATTTCATGTGACACCATTTGTACTGAATTAAGTTATATAAATCATCAGCATTAACAGTTGTCCGTTAAATTGTCTCAAGTATCAAAAAATATGAAGCTATCACTTCTTGTTATTTATATAACCTCGCGGGTTATAATATAAATAATAGTAGAGGAGATAATAATAAACTACATTACGCTCATACCTAAATAACCGACAATAACAAACATGTTGATCTTTTATTTTCTCACGTGTTAAGTTGTTGGTAAGAATCCAAATCTCGTTTTATTGTAAAAAAATAATGGATCAGATTTCAAATAAACATTTAGGCATGACGAAAACAGTCCATAATAATAAAGGCATTAGAAATAAACAGTTAAATGTCTTATTGTACAATAACCTAACCTAACCTAACCTAACCTCTTACTGTATTTACTTATATAAAATGATTGTTTAGATTTCATGCAAAGGCATTTAGAACTTTCTGTTATAAATTTATACTATAAAAGTTAATACTAAAAATGGAAAAGTGTTTATGCAAGACTTTTTGTCGTTGGCAAAAAAGATATAAAAAAACTTTCCCTTTCCTAATATCCTAAATGTCGACTTGAATAAAAGGTATTGGTGCAGTTTGTGGGCAAGGTCAAACAAAGTTGAAAAGTTGATGTCATCACCAACTCAGTCAGTGAGTTTCCACAAGATGATTTTCTTTTTGTCTACTAAAAGTGCTCTAGCAGGCTTGAGTTGAGACGTTGAGAGACTTTTACATTCAACATTGATCTTTTCGTTCACTCTTGGAGTCAATCGTTTGTATGGCCTCGCAAAAAGACAATTTCGTGTTATATACTTTTTTTCTTAGCTATTTCTCCTTCGGAAATGAATTGAAGATAAGACACACACATCCACAGGAGATATACACTCTCCATGTCGTTACCTCAATTTATCTTATCGGGATAAGTCTTTGGAAATGTCATGTGTTATTTTGCTATGTCTCGTCTAAAAATCTCTATAGACGTAGACACGAGTAAGAATAGCCACCACTCCACTTTCACTCCAGAGGGAAAACACGAGAAGGTCTCAAACCAGCAGCGTCATTGAGAAAATTCTTGTCGTAAAAAAGAGTCGTCGTGATCTTGACACTGACCTTTAGTAATGTCCGATAAAAGAGGAAATTTCGCCTTCCTACTATGAAAGTGAAGATAATAATACTACATATATCTTTTGACATCTGTGACAAGAGGATCCATTCAGTTCCTCCAAGAGTCTTAGAGTTTCATTTGTCTTTCGGCTAAAGATATTGACTTTTACAAACGCTTGCAAATACATCTGGATTGATATGATACATTCGACTGCTGGAAGTACGAAAGGTTTATGCCAAAAATATCTTTAATGGATTCATATAAGTCATATATTACTGAAAAAAAGTTATGTTTCGCAATTCAAATATTAAGTACCTCAGGCCTAAAATTAGCTTTTTGCATATTTGTTGAGCGACCACAGAAAATCCTTTTGAATAATGTGTGAATACTAACAATTTTACGGTAAGAAGTGTTTGTAAACGAAGGTGAAATTCCTGTAGCATTGCATAATCCGTATAAAGACTTAAGTAAAGAGAAAAAGGAAGACAAAAAAAGACTTTATTTGAAACGATATTCCAAAAGTATGTATTCATTGACAAATCCTAGCATGAAGTTCTGTAAGCAAACAGAAGTGTGTGCTTGTCGGTCATTGCTATTTCGTGCAACGTTTGCTAAGCACTCGAGGCATAAGTGAGGATTCATTGATGTAGTCCCTATTTGTAAAATACTCCATTGCCATCATCGTCGTCTTCGTCGTGACCAGGGGTACTGGTACAGACGTACAGACATCGTCTGACTCAAATATGGGTGCTGTGGATGCCGTAGATGAGCAAAAGGAAAGATTAGCAATAAGGATCCGTCCCAACAACGTTTCCTTTTAAGTCTTTTCAACGATGATTGTAGTACTAGAGGACAAATATCAAATTTTTTTTCATTCATGTCTCGTGGAGCCGGATCTCGCCCTGCCTTCAAGCCATCGCATCTGAATGTCTGAATCTCATTCCCTGCCAAGCCTCCATAGGAAATTCCATTTTGCATTGCTCCGACTCTCCCATCAACAAGGATTTTAAAAGCTTGCTTATGTTATGCGTTACCGTCGGCCGCGGCGGCAGATTTACAACATGTTCTGTTAAGGCAGTCTTTCTGATTATGTTTTTTTGGAATAATGTATGTAACGAACGAATGGGAAATAGTAAAAACAAGAATATGTAACTCTTAGTTATGCTTATAGTTACTACTTATGCTAGTGGTCACATTAAAATGTATATAGAGAGAGCTAGAATTGTCTAATTTTTGGTTTGTTTAATTAAGCAACTAGCAAAAATTTGCAAGGCATGAGACCTAAGCTGATGGAATGAGCGTGGGACACAAATACCATAGGAAGACAAGACTTGAACACAACACTATAAACACAATTACAATTAGGGAGGACGATGAGAAGATTGAATCATGTTTTTGTCGTGACCACATGTGAGATCACGACATGAAGGTCGTATGTTCGTTTTGTATAATTCGAGTCGTTGGAGAGGATTTTGCATTATCGCCATGTCCGTGTGATAAATCGCTATTATTTCTAAGACTTGAGCAATTAATGCTGCCACGTTTTGCAAATTCACGAGACGATTTTATAATGTTCGTATAGTTTTTACATTAACTTATGGGACTCTCTGACATTTTTTGGGCTTGTTTTCCAGTTTACAGGCGTGAGGTGAGTGTAATTCTATTGAACGCTATGGAATACCCTGCATGTCATTACAACGTTATTGTTATTCTACAACTGTCCGAATTCTCGTACTCGCAAGGGTGATTAGTTGTTCAAACTTGAGTCTTGTCACAAGATAAGAATCAAACATTCTTCTCACTCACTCAGAAAGCAAATGATAAAAATTGCATTTTTCCCGTTTTTGTTCCTAACTTGTAAACACAATTTGTATAGTTGAAACCAAGAAAGTGAGAGAATTTAAAATTCGCCATAATGTGGTTTTTGTTCGCAGTTGTGGAATCAATAGAAAATGTTTGAAACCTTCATGGCACATTAGTTTTTAATGACAAAAGGAATCTAATTTCTTCAACTTGAGTCTCAAATTGTATGAAACGCATATTAGACACAAATTTTTTTTGATGACAATGCATGAAAAGAATGTTTTTGGCACTTGAGTGTGCCACTCAAACCTGTTTTTGTGTATCAACTTTTCTTTTGTTTCGTCTCGGTCTTTGTGCACAAATAAGAATATAAAAGGGCGATTTTTATTGCGCATAAAAAACAACCTGTGCGACATGAGATCTTTGATATGCAAAATTAAAGGGAGCTAAAAACTATACAGCTGCAAATTTGGTAAATGGTAAAGTGTGTGAATTGCCATACAAGGACAGATTGACCTTTCAATTCAATTCATGTCGTTGACGACATTATAACTTCATTCATTAATTGGTCAAAATATTATCTTTCTTTGTTCGCTGAGTTGCTTTGCTTTATGAAACGATAACAACTCAAATTGAAGTGGTCGCCAAGTATTCCGTACGACCATTTTCATTCCGTGATTTATTGTTCAACTAATTTGGTCTGAGAATCATTCCAACCTGAAATAGTGAAATTGTGTAGTTGTAAACTCCAAAATTTGAATAGATATACACGAGAAAGCCACACTTTTATGTTGATTACATTACACAAAACAAAAGGTTTCGGTTTGATTACTGTCTTTTGGCTACGAGGACACAATTAGTTCATCAGCAATTGAATGTCCTATTAAAAGCAAAGAGCGACGTAGTTCATAGGTTATTATACAGGAGCACCCTACAATTACAATTCTAAAATTTCTTGCCTTGTCAATGCTCAGAGTTTTGTTCTCCTACTATATAAACTATAAAATTTAATAGCTAATGACTAAATTCTATGAAATACACACACATTGTGCACCTTCTGACACATGCTAAAGTTTCGTAGCAATTTTGCAGAAGAATAAACAAACATAATAAAGCACAGCAAAATGTACTAGGAGGAGAATGAAAAGCATTTTCCTATTTGTCTGAGAAAATTGCTGGAGCACGAGACACACAAAAAGACAAAAACGAAAGAAAAAGCACAAGAAAAACCATTCATCTTGTGATTGAATGCAGTGAATGAGTCGTATTATTGAAGTAGTAGCCAGCCGTCATATATTTCATCGTCTGGAAACCGTGCTAATCACCATTATTCCAGAGCTGAGCACAACCTCACGAAAACCAAAAATATACTCATTCCCCACGACTTTTTTCTAAAATAAGAGATTCGAAAAGGCTTCTACATGTGTAACATGAAATGTCATTTCAGCAGTCTGGTACTCAAGCTTCTATTCATTTTCCACATTTAACATTTAATTTTATATCAGTTAGTATACTTTATAGTAAAAGTAATATAGCACCAAAAAAGAAAATAAATTGTTGGTTTCCTTTTACAACCGCTCAGTATTCAATAATTCGAATATACTGTCGTCTCATTCATTACTACGTTGTAATATTTACTTTCTCTTACTTTTATAGAAATCCTTTCACCTTGATTTCAAAAGTAAAGTAATATTATTATTTCTGCTCCAAAAAATGACTTTTATGAGTGAAGGAAAGGAAAGAAGGGTGAAGTCATTTTTACTTACTGACTACAAATACAACTGGTTCTGTTATAGTGATATAGTGAGAAGTCGTGCATATGCTAATTCTAGTTTGTCGAGAAATTAAACCCGCCGAAGAAGAGTTGTAATTCCTTGTACTATAAGTTTGAGTGTAATACACGAGAAATACGGAGAATGGATGAATAGAGTGAGATGGATTATAGGATGTTCCCATATTTCCCTGTTTGCAAACGAGTCAAGCTCTAACGAAACGTAATGACAAGTTGTCATGCGTTATGAGTTTCTCGTGAGAATAAGACAAGATGTAAGAACTCATAGCACGAGTACATGTATATATACTACTTTTGTGACAATTCAAGGAAGATTACTTCCTGTTGTATGAGATCAAGAGAGACGAGAGCTTTGCAGAATCACACCACAACAACACCAGGAGTAGTCCTTTTCATTGAGTGACGCTTTCTTTGCTTTTGTGATGTTATTCAGCGTCGGTCGGGACGACGGGACTAGGAGAAAATTATTATTAATTTCTGTCTTCCCGTATGGAAACATACGCCTGACCGTTACCAGATTGAACCAGATCTAGCAATTACCAGTCACAGTGGACTCCTGCCGCGTTTAGCAAAAGGAATCGTGGATGCAACTTGTGATCATACTTTACAGCACTTAACATTCCTAGAGTCGTATTTCCCTAATTACATTCTTGTCGCAAACGAGAAATTTATCAGCATATAAATTGAATGCCACTTTCCATTACAACTTCATTGCAAAGGAAGTGCAAATGTAGCATTCGTCATTTTCGTCATTCAATCACATGCTATAAAACCAATATAATAGTAATTCAGTAATGTTACGGAAGGTTGGATTGCATAATTAAACCAATGGGACTTTGGTGCTTTTTAGTGATGCACTCATCTCGGAATGATACATGCAGGTTTAATTGTACGGGTATTACGACGAATTACAAAACAGTTTTCTTACCTTCAACGACGACAAAATATCAAATTGTGATATTTGAATTGCCAACAGGAGATTACGGATGCAATTGAAATCGTCACCAACAGACCTTTGAATTCAAATGGAAAGAGTTTTTAATTGAAATGCTATAAATTCCAAGCAAACAAATCTATGAAACCATTTTTGTTAGTCAGCGAGTCGAAAATTGTACGAATGAGTTCTTTCACCTCCTAATACATTTTATATTTTAACCCGCCTCACCCCGTCCTGTATGTAACTGACAGTGAATTCGTACCGATTAGCAACAAAATATGGAAATGAGACAGCTCATGTCAAGAGGGTAAATGGAATAACACGTCGATTATGTCGGCGTCTGTCCCTTCTCCATTTTTAATGCAGCAACCCGTCCAAAATATCAAAAAACATGAAAGTAAAGTGAAGTTTAAGTTGAGAGGAGATGAAACAAACCAAAAAGTATAACATGCCAACTGACATGTAATATCATCCGTACAAAAAGTCATATCCCTTTAAATCCCTCTTTTGCAATTATGTTGTGAAATATTAAAAGCCGACTTTTAAAGGTCATTCTCATTTTCGAAGCATCCAAGCATGTAATAGTTACAATAGTTTTTAAGACAAAAAGCAAAAATTATGAGATGCCCTAATTTCACCATTTGTTGAAAAAGAGATCGTCACAGAGCGGAGGAATGAAAGTTGAAGAAAATACGTACAATTTCTTACCGGTATCTTTGAGTGGAGCAATGCTTTTATGTGTAGCACATCTAAAAGATGGAATTTCTTAGGAGCTGTTGGAAAAGTAACGAGAAGAAGAAGTAACGTTATGCAAGCGACGCGAGATGACAAGGATTATACAAGTTAATAAGTTTCTTATGTTTCCTATATAATCATGGACTAAATATAGCAATAGGAGAGAGTAATAATATATAATATAATATCTCTGACAAAGGGAATTATTGGTTATGATCTTATGATGAGAAGAAAGTAGCGATGATGAGTCGACTCGGCAGGCGTGTGGAGGACACACTCGGTAGGATGGCAATCACAACCCGTCTGGACAGAGACTAGAGCACGTCCTCGTCTAATTCAGAGCTTTTACCTTGGGAAAATTCCTGGAGCAGACGCTTTTCGTGTGTAGGACACATTTTACAAGAAATCTTGAGAGAGACAACCGGGAACAATTTCTACTACTAGGAAAAGTTCCCCGGTATTTTGAACATGTGTCAAGTCACCCCTTCAAATGCTCAAACTCTCTTCCGTCCTCCTCCGTCCTTCATTCTGTTTTTTCCGTCTGTCGTTCTTCTCTGTCCGGATATTACACCATTACATGGGAAAACGTCGCTCCATTTTCATGACCTTTCTTACCTGAATTACGACTTCACCTGAAAAGAATATTATTTTAATTTTTAAATAAATATTGTTTCAGCTTCCGTCCGCTCTTTCAGCTCATGGGAAACAAACTCATGCTTGGCATGGAGACGAGTTGCATCATCTCTAAAGGCTAAACCATCACTACGTAAAACTATAGCATCTTCACTTTCTTTATTTTGGTCCATATTACTATATACTTTTGCAAATCAAATAAATAAGTACTTAATGTTGTATAAATTTGTCTCACAGTTGCATATTTAAATAATACAGTTTTTTTTTAAATAACTCTAGTTTTGGTATTTGACGCTTTAGTAATCTTTCATTAATAATGTAAAGTGCTTTTCCTACCTTTTACATCCGCCTAAAACACTGTCGCATTATAATATTTGCGACAGAAGCACGATAAGCTCCTTTATTCTTTAAAGGAAAGTTTTAAAACAAATCAACCAACATTTTGTTGGGATCAAGACATAAAAGAAAGAATGCTTTTTTTACTTTATATATTTTAATAATAACAATATATTCAATTTTGAGGACGACAGTGTCGGCTTAGCGTCAAAGGAGAAATACAAAAAAATGCATCGTAATACTACAAGTAAACGTAACAGAGGGATACAATTTTTCATCATTTCTTCTTTTTTTGGTAGCTATGCAAGTAAAACTGTGACGGTTATGTTGAGAACAAAGCGAAAGAAAAAGCAACAGTCTACATGTTATTTTGTGAAGACGGGCTTTGGAGCAGCCATGACGTCTCTTTTTGTTTGTCAACTTTCACCGCGACCACGACACTTCAAAGAAAATCCAACTTCACATGCAGACCCAAAGTGGCCTCACATGCACAAAAAGGAGAGAAAACAACATGTAGAATTACATTCGAAAAGCTTTGCTCCTTTTTGCCAACGACAGACGAGGACGACGACGAAAAGGAAACGCGCTCCATGGGGTCACACGGCCTGAACCCAATTACTACTCATTTCAATCCACTCTGTTCCATGCACACTTTGACTCAAAATAACAGAAACAGAGGTATATAAGGGTATAACACATTTAATGTCCATGTTTGTTTCCAGGTTCATGGATTTTTCCAGACCATGCGATCGGAGATGACGAATGACACAACGAAACGTTATTATATAAACTCTACGTCTATAAACGTTGTTTATTAAATCCTCATCAAGGAGACATAGATGACTAGTTGCCCTTATCCACAAATATTATCCCAAGATTAAGTTACTCACATCCACATTCACATTATGTGTTTTTGTGTTATGCAATTTGTCTTTCAACTTTCTCTTCATGATATTTCTTTTGATGTAAGTGACATTAAGGTTTTATGTAAAAGGAAAGTCTAAACACATATAGCAACTTGTTGAGAGAATGTGAATAATGCAGTCTAATAATGACAGTACTTTAATTATCAGCCATTTACTATTATATAGAACAGGGAGGTAGCATTTTTCCAGCGGCTCAGAGACTTCACTTTGCTTGTGTACGTAACTTGTAGGAATTTAATTTCCTTCCATTTTTCCTATAGCTCATAGACAAATAATTGCTTGTTAATAATCGGAGCTTATTAATTCCTTATCACATTTATCAGCTTCAAGCTTTCCAACATGTCGAACCTGTTGTTTTTTGTCTTTTGCGTGCATTTGGGCAGACGTATTGTCAATCGATAATTACGTTTGAAACTTTTGAATAAAGTAAACAATGTAAAATGACACTTTGTGTTGAGTACGTTCAAATGTGCTTTCATTCTTTATAATTATAATGTATCATGTTTCGAGTTCATAGTGAATAAATGACTTGCTGACAACACTGTTTCAATGCAGAATTGACATTGCTGACATTACTATAGGCTATAAAGAAACATTATTGGCAGATTGGTTCTGTAATTAGAAAATGCATTACGTTTGAAACTTTTGAAGAAAATAAACAATGTAAAATGACACTTTGTGTTGAGTACGTTCAAATGTGCTTTCATTCTTTATAATGTATCATGTTTCGAGTTCATAGTGAATAAATGACAATCCCATGGAACCAATTATGAATAAAAATAGAGTAGGTGCTGACAACACTGTTTCAATGCAGAATTGACATTGCTGACATTACTATAGGCTATAAAGAAACATTATTGGCAGATTGGTTCTGTAATTAGAAAATGCGATTTGCTCAGCGATAGGACTTAATATGCGTTTTGTGATTGAGGCTCATTTCATCACTCAACTTTGAACAAAGGCAGGCACTTTCATCTTGTAAAACACATCAAAATCAAATCCTAGATACAGGAGGCTATTGTTGTATGTTGACTTTATATAAATTCTTATTCCGACTAGGAAATCGGTCACATTGATGTTATATTTGTTCACCAGTTTAATTAGGTCAGTATTTTGGATTAACGTCCCAACTGAAATGAGAATTCTTTGTTTTATCCAAACAATCAAAATAGCGCACAAAGCTTTATTGTCCATAGAATTTCAAATTTCAAATAGATGGTTCGATTTCAATATAACCACTGTCTCAAGAGTTTCGTTTTACGTAATGGCTGGCATATTATGCTGTCTGTCTGGTGATTTATTTTGGAAATATAATAAGAACTGGAATTGTTATCAACGTTCGCATTCGTACCCATTGATCTCGGAATTAAATACAGCGGTAGACAAATCCGAAATCCGAAATGACAACTTGAATTTGAACATGAAACAAGGTCGAGTTGATAGAGGATGGAATATGACACATATTTTGGCACATAGAAGAAATATTATTGACACACAAGTCAAAATATTTGCAGATCAAAAAGTGCTTCTTGCTGAAACAAATCGGATTAAGGATAAGGAATTAGTAATATATAAGTATTGTATGGTCAGAGTGAGAGATTCATATAGCTCACCTATAAATAACTTTGATAATAGCTAGGAAATCTCTTGCTTCCCACTTTATGGAGAAAAGCAAAAGGCGAGGTGACTCTATAAAGTTGCAGAATCGATACTTTGGGCAAAAGTAAACGGGGAAAAAGGAAACGGAAAAGCATAAGCTTCAACTCAGGCATATTCCATTATCAGATTCGGTCGTTTCGCTTTCTCTCTTTTCGCTCCCGGTTCGGTTTTCTCTCGTCCGATTTTCTCTTCATCCAACAGACCCAGACCTCCTCTTCCTATTGGACTGACTGACTTTGGCTTACATCCGTGCTTCAGTTTCCTTGACTTTTCTCTGTCCACTCGTATTGAAGCAAGGTTACTTTCATTTTTCTGGGTGAGTGCAAAAGTGCAAGTGACCAAGTGCTACATCCAATATTTTGTCTTCCTTCCTTACTTTAAGTGTCCCATTACTATTATAGTATATCATTGGATCTCATGATCACTTTCAATTTTAAAAGCACTACATGATTTTGATACCAGTATGAAAAATAAAGTAATCTATAATATACGTGGGCAGGATTTCGTGACCATAGGATAGTAATTCCGAAAGAAGAATTCAAGCTACCAACACGTGTCCCACAACCTTGATTGCTCCATCTTTCTCTGCTGAATAACACTTTTCTCTAAAAACTTTTACTGAAGGATGCCAATTGCCAATTGCCAATGAACTTTCGTTCTCACTTTGCATCAGTCTACCATTTGTACATCAGTACATCGAAACAAGTTTTTTTGATCTAATAATTTGTTATTTTATTTTTTAAATTGTAAATTGTGAATTTGAGTACATTTTATACAAAGGGTAATTAACTATTGATCACGATTCGCAATGAGGCGCCTATCTGAATATATGATTTGATAATTGATAATATATACATTGAGGTTAATTTAGACGCAATTAATATAGTGCATATAGTAATTAGTAATCATTTGAAATCATCAATATAATTCGCTAATTACGATTATTCCAAATGTCACTATAACGCGTCCCAGAAACATATAGCCAGGTTGAAAGTATTGGTTATATATGAAAGTTGCTTCATTTAAGTTTAATTCATTAGAATTAATTTTACATAAATGCATTGAGAATGTGTGAAATTGAGTAGTGATTATTTGATTAAAGTTGACTCTCAGACTCGTACGGACAGGCAACAAGGTAACTTGAGGAATAAAAATACAAATGATTACAATTATAATTATTAATGGTGTAATTTTTGTATTTAGTAGCACAATAATGTTAAGGCATCACTTTTTGCATTTCTCCGAACTATACAACAGGGATTTAAAGCTATTACATATTAAAACTAATACTGAATACATCTTCAAAATTCATTTTTGTAATCTGCTCCTTAAAATTTCAGAGGCATTAATTTTAAGAGTGATATAATATTAATATTATTACTATTATATATAGTATTTTTTAATTTCAGCAAAACGAGCTGAAAATTTGCAATCAAAATACGAATTTAACTTTTATTCCTTACATTAGTAATTTTTAAAGTGATGTGCATTACTGTAAGATTTTTTAAAACCTTGTAATAGTAGCATTGTCTTTCCACAGCGTCGCAAATTTTTTCCAGTATTACAATACGCTAGAATACAATATTGCTTTTATTAGTTCAACTATATATAGTCAGTTTACAATAATTCAATAGTGGATTCAAAATCATGTTTTATTATTAGACACCGCGGTATGAATGAACTGGGAATGACATTAGTGCTTCAGCAGTTTACTTATACTGCCGAAGTCGTTTGTTGTATGGATTGAGGAGTTCAGACGCAGTGACTGAGTCTAAAAGACTGCTCAAGGGCAATCGTTTTCCAGTGGTCTTTTTCTTTTTTGTTTTGACACCATCATTCGTCGAGTCCACTGGTAAGAGCGGTTTGTCCGTTTCACTGACGCTGCTAGTACTCGGTACTGAACGATTGTCACTTGAATCTCCTCGACTTGAATCACTTGATGATTCAGAGTCCGGTCCGTCCAAGGTTTTTTCCAACGACGCTGTGTTGCTTTTGATGGATGTGAGGCATTCTTTCTTACGAAGTAAGCTTTGCTCAATGCGACGAAGAAACCTGAAAAATTAGATAGCATAATATAAAGGGAATTAATAGCAAAACTTATGATTACGTTCACTTACTGATTTTGAGTCTCACTCATTTTTTAGCAATGCGTTTTTATGATTAGCTCACCTGATTTGATGGCTAATTGCCCGAAGACGTGAAATGTTTGGACGTGGCAAACTAGAACTTTTACCAATTGATCTTAAGCTTGGTTTACATTTTTCAGTAAGCGGCTTTTTGTCTCGGCTCTGAATAACAAAGTTAAAAACACGGAGTTTTATGCTGTGTAATTTCGTAAGATTGTAAAGGTTGTTAAATTGAACGCAAGTAAATTCCAGTACCGACTGAGAATGATGAGTCTTGGATGAACAATCTTCAGATGATCCGGCAGAGCTGAGATTACAAATTTGCGGACTTTGTAGCGAATGAGTACTTCTTCTGCTTCTGCAAAAAAACCAACTTGTTGATATAAGCTTACATTTTTAAAAACTGCTGCATACTTAATAATGAATTGGAATGTGGGCTTTTTGAAATGGAATGTTATATTAGAGTTACTTTGTTGACATTGAGGAATCAAGACTTTCTGTTGAAGACGACGATGTAGCGTCCAAAGTGGTTTGAGCACGAATTCGGCGTTTTGGACTTCTTTTACAACCAGAGACAGGAGAAAGGTATTCACGAGAAGGAGCGTCTAGGGGAGCAACTGAGTTTATTTTTCCATCCTTCGTTACGGAAACGTTACTCGTGCTGTTGGACAAACATTGACTTGAAGTACCAGTAGTACTGCTGACTTTAAGGTTGGACGACTTGGAAGAACGTCTTTCTCTACGACGACCGCGTCGAACCGAAAGGTGCTGACGATTCACTCGATTAGCTGCTCCATTTTGTACTTCAGAACTGGGACAATCGTAAATACCATCGGAGTCTGTAAAAGGAGAAGTGAGGCTTCCTTGGACCCCACAGCCAGTTGCGCTTAAGTCACTTATGGGACTGTCACTTCGTGAGCTCACTGGAGACAGCCTGTGATGTAATTTTTCTCTGTCTTCTCTTTTGGACCGATCCGTTTCCAATGATAGAGCAATTGTGACTGTACTTGCTGGATCGAAAAAGTTTAGCTTGGAGTCTAAACTATCTCCTTTGAGATGCACCTTTCGCTCACTTGCAATTTGAGATGAGATTTCAAGGCTACGACTTTTAGGAATGTTTTTCCTGGGAACTTGTAAAAGGTTTTGCTTCATTTCTTCCGATATCACAGGCAATGGACTTGAAGGATTGTCCATTTCGGACATTGCAAAACCATCAACGTCTGTTTCCACATCTACGGCAGAATCAAATTCCACCTCTAGCTCCGCTGACTTAGATCCGATGGATTCGCATAGTAGTCCACCTGTACTATATACTAGGGGCGATGTATTCAAAGAGCAACGTCTTGACGGAAGTGAAGGTCTCCTAGAAGACACAGGTGTAAGGGACGAGCGTCGGAAAAGATGACACTGACCAGTGCATATGTGAGAACCGTCATCTTGACCGTCAGTAATGCACAATGGGGACACAGAAGGGCAACGAGAAGGACAAGGCGAGGCCATAGAAGAATAACCTGAAGTGCTCAAATTGGATTCGGAAGGAACCCTATCAGAGCAACCGGCAAATGGACTCAGGAAGGAAAGATTTGGTCGACACATCAGCTTTCGAATAGGAGTGTCGCTATCGGATTCCGCTTCGGAACTCTGATTAATAATCACAATTGGTGGGGCGAGAGGGTGATGGTCCCAGGGTTTGATGAGGGTAATTGAAGGATGAGGCACAACGTGATCCCCTGGGCTGGGTGGTGGTGTCTTGTCAATCACCACAGGACGAGGATATGTAGGCCTGACTTCTTCAGGGGTTGCAATCTCAAATTGAAACACTGGGACAGTCACCCCGTTTTTTGAGCCCGATTCTGGTTGATTACTACAACTGAGTATTTCATTTGCAAACACTAAAGGTGGTGGTTTCGTTTTAAGCGAGGAGGGACGTACAGGACTTTGTAAAGGGCTAGTCGGAGCGGAAGAAAATGTATTCATGTCAGGCTTGCTTTCCAGCACCGCTTCCGGAGGAACGTGAATTAACACATCCGGAATAACTTCTGACTCCCCAGTTATGCATGGCATCTTTTTCAATTCTCTGAACATTTTTAAAGGACTAGAAGAACCCCTGCCCGAGTCTCCCTGCTCTGCTTCAGTAGATGCTTTAGATGTGCTACCATCCTCTGTAGTGTTTTCATTCCCCGAATTTTCTTCCACTTCATTGTCTTCCAGAGAAACAGCAATGATGGGAATGTCAAAGAAAGCATTCGGAGGAGAGTCACTTTTGGGCTTAAAATTCCCATCATCGTCCTCTGAGCTCAGTTGCACTTTGATTATTGGAACAAAGTCTTGTTGCAATCGACGCATCATTGGAGTGTGCATTGGTGAATGAGACGGTGTCGGTAGAGGTGTGGGCACTTCATGAATCGGTGACAAGCAATAGTCCCTTATGGGCACTTCCAATGTGATACTGGACGTCTGAGCAGCTCTCCAACCAGCTGGCTGATTATATGGATCTATCACTGGAACTTCTATGGTGTTTGGCTCTGGCGTTGTTATCAAAAATGCTGGAGGTCTCACGGCCAACGCAGAATTCCTTGGAGAACTTGGTGTTGAAAGCGGAGTCGCTGCTGCAATAGTAATAAATTACAATAACATTACTCAGAGTCAGTTAATTCTCTAAAGGCAAATCCTCAATTTACATTAACGACCAAAAAACCCTAAATTTTAAAACTTGCATTTTGTGCGGGTGCAGATACTGTCTAATTAACAAAAAATATTGTGAATGTAACTAACCCGCAGACGACTCTTCGTTTTCAGAGTACTGTGGGCTTGGAGGTGCAGAGCTGGAGCCAGAGAATCTCCTGAAAAGAGCTAATAGAGAATCAGCACTTGCAATTTTTGTAAGCTTGGAGCTAGGAGTTTTCGAGGGAGTGCTTGTTGCTGACACAGACTGCTGTTGTTGTTGTTGCTGGCCTGTAGGACTTACACAAATACGACTAGGGAACCTGGGAGGAAACATCGGATCCGGCGTTGTGTCAGAACTGGACATTTCCATACCATCTTGGTCTGTTTCACTGTTTCTTGTGGAGCGATATGCCTTGCTTCTTCGAAACCGACCTTTGCGCTCCTTCTTCGTTGGTGGTTTCACAGGAATGACAACAGCCTTGTCTTCAGCGCAACTGACATCCGAACAGGATGACGAAGACGTCATTTCATTATTTGCTAGCTTATCCAAAAGTCGAGCAAATGTAACTTTTTTCTCAGCTTTGCTTGGAGTTAGAGTTGTGGTGAATGACGTCTCCGCCTCTGTGATTTTTGGTGAAAGATCTAAAGATGAATTGTTAGTAGTTTCATTCTGCATGGAAGACTGGGAAGCTAGCCGAAGTCGTCTTTCACTCATTTGAATGATTTCTGCAATGGTGGGTTTGGGAGTTGAAGGCTTCGCTTCCCCATCCAAACTTTGGCTACCTCCAGACGACAAAAGCTGCTGTAAAATTTGTTGCTTTTCTGCTGGATCTCGACGAACGTGAACTGAAAAATTACGACGTCTATGCGGGCTTGGAGTCCCTGTATAAATAGAATATTGCATTCATTCAAATGTCATTGTTCATTAAATTCAAAATAAAATAAAAATGAATGAAACTCACTGCTCATGCTACGCGAAGGCCGAAGGAGGTCATCAAGGCTGAAAGTCCGATTCTCATATGTGTGTGGGCTTGTGGCCGCCGTAACGGAAACAGCAGAAGCCGCCGAGGACAAAGACAACAAACTAGGTTTCCGAATACCAAACCGACCCAAGAAAGAACGGGACACCGGAGGTGACGCGGCTGGTGGCGGTGCAGTGCCTGGAATAGGATCCCGAATGGCCAGTGCAGTTCCACTACTTATCCTCACAGAAGAAGGCGACCTTCCGGAGACTAGCGCGAAGACACAGTGAGAAAAAGACCAGAAAAGCAAAGAAGAAACAATCAACATCCAAAGCAGAGAAACGGCCCAAAGTTAAACTCTGAGCTGAGCTGAGCATGCATCACACACGAAAAAGAGAAAGAAGGAGAAAGAGTTTTCAGCTAGCACAACTTTCACAATTAAGGGAAACTGACGAAAATCCCAATTCCACATTACTAATAACGAGAATTGATAAAGTCTGTTGTATTCTGTAAGATTATCTATTTCTAAAACATGTAATTCATAACCTCTTTTTTCAACAACTCATAAATTGTTTACTCATGTCATGATATAAATTGATTGTCTAAAAGTTCTTTACTAATTGATATGGAATGATAATTATTATTAATTATGTTCTACCAACCACAAGGCAATGGACAACGTTGTTCAGCCCGTCGCCCACTCGCACGGAGTGATTCGGACTTCATGAGCCACTGTCATACATAAGGGTAACCCGTGTCCGTCCCTTCCATTTACATGGATGCCGTAAGAAAAATCATAATACAAAGTGGCCACACCATTAAAAAATATACATAAATAATTAAATGTAAGTACGTAATTAGGCCATTTAATTTACATACAAAAATTAATCTATCAGTGCTCGCAATATGACTGCGTTTAGCAATTGACGAAGCGCCTACAAAAAGTATATCACATTTAACTATAATAATCAAGTCTACAGTATTGGATCTACTTTTTACAATGTAATTCACACTTCTCACTACTTTGTGTGTTTCACATTATCGAAATTAGGCCAGATACTGTTGTGTAACAAAAATCAACTGCGCGGCTACGTGTATAAAATACTATTTAATAAACATCTATAATCACTATTATACTTGCAGTTTAAAGTGATTAGTTGTTTTGAACTGTGATCCAACACTACTCGCTATTTCGCTGTTACACATTACACTGTTGTATGCTAAATTCTACTCAAATTTTACTTTCAGTTGTTTATAAAACTCTAATATTTACATTATCTAATAGCTGATATCAACTAAATGTAAACTGAATACATAGCGGACGTGTTGGGATTACGCTTATGCGACAACAGCACAAGAAGATTTGAGGGCACATAAAGAATCCATCAAAAGTTGTCGAAACTTTTCACAATGTTTGAAATAAACGTTTCTACGACATACGAAAGCATGTGAAAGAAAAGGTACGACAACTGAAAACAACGTAAATTCATACGACCACATGAGAGCTGAACACATCGAAAAGTTGCGACAGACAACAATTTTTACTTTAACGAGAAGGAAAACAATACAAAAAAACATATTGTGTACGCTACAGCTACTAACAACAACGAAACTATAGGACACAGATTACCATTTACATACACCCAAGACTAATGTATCACAAAAGCTACAACAACAAAAGCATATGTAACGTTACATAAACATGAATAAGTGAAAGAAAGAAAAATTTTGAGCGAAAGTTTTTTTGGAAGGTCTGCCTGCTACAATAGAAAAAAATGAAGTTGCATTAAAAAAGTGCTAACTTACCCCATGAAATTCCTCGGTTGTGGTCCAAATCGTCATTTAGGAACTTTTCCAGTTTCTCCGGAAAGTGTCGTTTGAGACACCACACGAGACCAATGAGACCAAGTACGACAGTGACGGTGATGAGACCGAGCCAAAATGGTTCTTGCAGCATCCGCTGCGACAATGGCTTGTAAGGAATATGCATCATCCTCGATTCACATTGTGGACCTATAGCATTATTACAAAAAAGTTTTGCCAGTGCAGTCTATACGTTACGCTTTTTATGGTCCAGACGACAACTCATTCTGGAGTCTAAGGACCGTTGTGAGTAACGAAATTAACGACCCCTGCCTTGTTTATTATTCCTGCTCCTACATGATTACGGTTATTTTGTCTCCGAAGCCGTTGTAATGAGGACAATAGACACTACTAGTCCAAGTTTGAAGGTTGACTTAAAAATAACGACATTATTGTACTACGCAGGGTGAATAAAAGACTGTTATAGTTTATGCACATATAGAAAACTGTAAAGGTATAGTACCACGTGCTGAAATTGGACGGTAGTGCTGAGAGAGTGACAATTTATTTCTATTTGCTAGCATATACGGCTCTGTTCCAGTGTTGGAACGGAACCTAAGCTAGTAGTGCTACTGTAAACATTTCGTTCCTAGTACGTTACAAGAAGGTCACACGTTTTCAGCCTTCCACAAGAAAAAGCGTAGAAACTTAGTCTTCAACACAAAAAGCGAGTGATGGATTAACTCTTGAATGGGACTTCTATGTTGAGAAAAGTGAAAGCACAAGACATCGAGACATGCTCTTTTCTACTAAAGTGATAGACGACATGACGTCCGGTTCTAGTTTGTTTGCTTTCCTTTTACTATGACCCGACTAAGCTACAGTACAAGAGAGAAAGTCTATACATGGGAAAATGTCGAAGTTTCGAAACCGACAATGTTCTTTCGGTCAGTCAATGGCATTACTTAGTTCCCAGGACCTAATGGCATGAACCCGCAACAAGTAAAACGAGAACGAGTAACTAAGAGCACCATTGGCAGATTGCATGACATGAGGACATTTACGATTTACCACAAAAAAATTCCCTATTAGGGGAAACTATAAATTACACGCAAAAGCTAAGGGAATATAATCAATGACGGTATTATAAAATGAAGATATTTTTCAATATAAATTCCTTAAACTGTGTAATAACAATTTTGGATTATGAGCTGGCATGAGAGTAATAAGTATATTGTCAAGTACCTTCCCACCAAGCATGGCAAATGCACTTGAATGAAGTTGTATTGAGCTCATGACAGTCTCCATGGCCACTACAAGGTCTTTCGTCGCATGGTTTTCTCCTCCTGTCGCAACGATCTCCGCCGTATCCTGGTTGACACTCACAGCGAAAAGATTTTTCCTCCAGGATACAATCACCAAAAAGGCAAGGGTTCAAATCACATAGACTCAACCCGCAAAATGGCCCTGAAATTATAAAGGTCAAAGTGATCTTTGACATATTTATAATCAACTGCATGGGATTATGCCAGTATTATTAAATCATAGTTTCATTACTTGAAACCGTACACTATGTTTGCTGGACTTGATGTTACATACATTTGGTAAGCAAAGTTTTGGTAAACAAGGGTAACGTGAAACGTAACGTATACTAATATATCATTAAATTTAATTACAAACCTGTGTAAGGTGTACGACACCGGCAAATATGTTGTCCTCTCGCATCGGTGACACAGGTTCCGCCATTGGCACATAAATTGGGAGAACAAGCATTGAGGATCAAAAGTCCATCTCCGCCCGCCAAAACCTTGGCTCGAAAATTTTCATCTGAGTAATCAAATTGAAAGGGGAAGGCTTTTAGACAAACTTTGGAATGACGTTGAAGTTGACATTACATATCCCTCGTGTTTTGCACGGTTACAATTAAAGCATATATAATATACTATTATATTCAGTTAGTACTAGAAACTAGGAGGTTTGGAGTTCCCATGTTCATGTTCCATACAGATTCTGTATATTTACGACTCCTTAACAGCACAGTGCAGGTTGAAAAGAAACCATGCATGTAAATTGAAGGGAGCTTTGGAACCTTGAAACGAATCATCGTCACCCGAGCGTAAACTTTTTAATTACTCAGATGGACTTTCTGTTTATTGTATGAAGTCAAGTACCCATTCGAATTCGCCGATGTCGGTATCGTATACATTTTATTGAGTTTGCTATCCATTGCTATCAGTTTCAGAATAAAAATTACGAAATCGCAATATATAGGCAGTTTTTTGCTAATTGATGACTGAATTGCGCAGAAAATATAGCACTGCCGTGTCCTGACACGAAGGAGGTTTATTACGCGAATTGAGATTGTACTGAATTGAGTATTAATAGACCGATGCGATGGAGTGCAGATCCGATATACAGCATTAAAACAGACTCATGTAGGTTTAGGATGTTGCTTTAGGTTTTTGTAACGAAAAGCTTACCTCGTGTGGTGACCACTTCAATGTTCCACCGATGACCACGAAAACCTGGCAGATACACTTCCCTGACATCGAGGCGATTAAACCTGGACCGAATTGTAATGGCGGATTCTAACTGTGGATTCGCCCAAATCCTGTTGCTGAGGCTGCCCACATCATTTGTCTCTCTGGCCCATTGGCTCAATAGAGGAGTTTCTTCCAGGAGACATATGGTCCAGGATGTACCATTAGAAGTGGAATACGGGTCACGAATTTCTACGAAGGCCTTCGTGCTCAGCTCACAGTTTGCGTGAGATTTTCCAGTGAGACGAAGGGTCAGGACGTAATTAGGAGAAGATGTGATGGCTGAAGTGAGGTTAGCCGCTTCGGGGGGACTCCCAGGAGAATTCAATGAGGTCAAAGACAGAGAAGTATTCCCTTCAGTCGTGATGGACAAGGTCTCAACCAACGCTCCCGGAATGGCTTTGAATCGTCCGAGGAAACCCCGGCCACTCTTTCCAAACGGGGAAATGACATGGATTTGTAGACGTTCTTCGTGAGACAAAAATGAAGGTTGCTCCGTAGTCAAGTTCCCACAAATTCGAATGTCTTCATGAGCTGAATTTAAGGGGACACCCAGGACTTTTGATGGGCCATTTGATCGTTGACCCAAATTTAATAGTACGTGATCTCCATCTTCACAGTTTTTAAGTTGACCAATTTCAAAGATTTGAAATGTGAGCCATATCCTTTGCCCAGCTGAAATGTAGTTAAAAAACGCCATTTTTGGAACATTTCCTTTGGTCAGTTTTATTATCTTCCTACAATTAAAATCTTTGTTATCAACCAAAGGCTGCAGCAAGTTGCTTCTATATTCTCTTCAAGGATGAACTGTTGCAAAAGCCATCAGTGTAAGTAGAACTCTAATCTTACTAAGTAAATAAAGACTTTTCTTTGCTTTCTCTCTTTAACAACAAAGTAAAACGTAGTACAACTTCTTTTTCAAGTTGCTTTTCAAGTTGTTAAAGTTTTTCTACACGACAAAGTGTTTCTAACATTGTATGGCATTCTATAGAAATAAAAAGTGTGCTGGGTACGTTTACTTATATGGTTCTCCATAACTGGAAAATACGATGTTCTATGAACTACATAGTACGAACGTACATGAATTCATTGTTGTTTGTAGGTTCTTTTCCTTATGACTTAAGCGACTTACCTGGTGCTACGATGGTGTACACGCAGTCTACTCGGGGCAAGTTGAAATACGGGAAATTCGGTGAATGGATAGAGGCTTCGTGCATGTAGCCCAAGTTTACTCCACTGCCAGCGAGTATGGTTTTGCCCGAAGTACACGAACTCACTTCAACAGCTCTCCAAGAAAGTTCAAACCCACTCAGCGTGTCTGCGAAGTCAGAGTGAAAGCGAACGTGGATCTCATTCGACGACGACACAAAGTCCAACCTAGCAAACAACAGAAAAAATATATTTCAACGGGCCTTGACTCGTACAAACATGCTTTCTAGTAGTTTCAGCGTTTTTTTGACATCGATTCACAAATGATATTTCAAATTTCTAGACAATAGTACATACACCGAAAATGTTCACAGGATTTTGATAATACTTGAGCAGCGCATGATATATTGAAAATTATAAAAGCACACTTACTATTTATGACATTCATATGACCTTCTTTACACAACGGGACTCAAACTTAAAACTTTTAGCCCTTATGTTGTAATATTGTTTGTGGCGAGCATCTTATGGCATACTTCATAAAACTGGAGGATCGGAACCTGAGACACTTTCATTTCATAAATGGAAGAACCATGTAAAACAAGAGTATAAAATGCAAAAAAATGTAACTTGACAGTTTGAAAGTCAAATGATAGCATACTACTATACTGTTTAGTTAGTACGTATAAAAAAGACTATAGTTGAATGGATTCGGTACGAAGCGTCTTGTGAATAAAGAGGGGTCTACGGTGTAGGGTCGACTAACGAAAATGCCAT
>JABASF010000934.1:0-28891 GCA_019776145.1 Harlomillsia oculata
TGGAAATGACTCAAAATACTGGTTTGAAGACACAGACGACGACGCGTCATCGAAATGAGTCTGACGACGACGACAACAACAACAACCCGACGCTTTATGGGCAAATTTCCAAAAGATCTACTCGTGTCATATTCATGGATTGACCGTACAGCTTCCTATCAAATTGTCTCGTGCACATAATGACTAGAATTAAGACAAATTATGCAAAAGTGATGAGAATTGCAGATAAGGTTCAGGACTTGTCACCATCATCCTTATCCTGAACCAAAAGGTGTACTTATATGTGTGCATCGTTACAAAGTTTGTAAAGTGTAAATAATTTTGAAGCGTTTAAAATTTCTGTCAAAATTCTTCAAGTGTTCTTAATGTTTCAAGTATTAGAATATTACATGCTTATAGAGTAGTTGTTCAGCGAAAGAATAAGAATGATCTTTTATGCATAAGACAACATCGAGATGAAGCAACAGACGATTCTCAAATAAGTCATTAGTCATGCATTGAGGATTCTTGTGATCGTCACTCGAGCGCAAGATGAACCCATAAAAATGCATTTCATTGAACACAACATTTTGAAAAGGAAGAATTTTTTAAAGGAGATTGGCCCATCTGATAAATGAACCGAAGTCGATAAAAATAAAAGGTCACCGCGTCCCTTTGTCGCTTTGAGCTCGAGCTCCTTTCTAATTGTAAAGTTCTTGTTTCGAACTGAACTGTGTCATCGGAGAAATCCATAGTGCATTTCAACAAATGACTGACTGAGACCAGATACACAAATTGCAATAGCGGCTTCAACAACGACTGCATACAAAAACGTACAGTTTCAAAACTGATTACAATTCTTGTGGTTTGTTGGAAACCATCACAGCACCCTTCTTCAGGTTCAGCGTCTTCAAACCAGTATTTTGAGTCATTTCCACGGAAAAGACTTTTATGCACCAATAATCTTCAATGTGTGATCGAACGTTACATTTCTATTCTCGTTACTGTGTATTTCTTGTTTGGATAATTGTCGACATTTGTGAAAACTCGCATTTTTCCAGGAGGAAAATTCAAAGATTCTTGTAAGCGGCAAGTATATAAGGAACAATAATACAAAAACATCAAAAGAATGTACAAGAAGCATTCAGATGAGTCAAACTCAAATTCTGATGAGCACAAGTGAAATGTTGTCAGAGAAGTCAAGTCGCAAAAGGGAACGTGCATCTCACCGACCTTGAAAAAGTCAGAGAGAAAATTATTAAGATAAGGCGTAAAGGGCTGTATTCGACCATTCGGTACACGTGCACATGCAGACGTAAAATTTTTTTTGCTTAAGAAATATGTAAACAAAAAAGCAAAGTCCAGGAGTGCACAACAAAGGGGCCAGACGACTTCGTTCGCATCGTTAGATAAAATCTTATAGCTAAAGTAAAAATCAACCTGAGCCCTTATTACACAGACCTTTTCTTATACATAAAAACCCCGGATGAAAGTATGCTTATAGTAAATGGTTAATTCACTACAGTAATACAAGAAAAATTAAATATTTTTTTGGAATTAATGTTTCTATATAAAAAAAACAAAAAGTGCAACTTCATTCAAAGGAGTTAAAAGGAAATGCAATGCTAGTGTGAAATGCCTGCTTGATTGCAATCTGCAAATCAATGTTGAATACGACTTTGCATTGCACTAACGAAAGTAAAACGAAGACGAAAAATAGCCGGTGGGAAGGTATATAACGTATATTGCAAAGTTGGTCAACGGACTTTTATAGCTTTATTCAGATCGCAATTAATGTGCCATCAAAAGACAATAGAGCTGCAGCGTTGGATGGGCGGTCTCCTCTTTGTCATTTTACTTTTGACGACCTAATCTGCATTTTGAATCGTGGAGGATGAACTTAAGTCAATGCAGGAGCAAAAGCAGTCACAAGAATATTATGGAGGACACAAAAAGGTGATTTCTCAAGCTGATAGTCATTTTGGAGGTCTGTCAACGTTTCCTGTCCTTTCGTGGTCCATGAATGCACAATCTCATGTGGCCTCCTCCTCAGACGCCGACTCGAATCCAATGCAAGCAACAACAACATCATGAATTACATGAACAGGGAAATGGTTTACTAAAGCGTTTATAATACTTTGGTATTAAACTAAAATAAAATTGAAGGCAAAAGTAGTACTATTTGACCGTGTTCTCGTACACTCAAAGTCATTTTTTTCTGATACACCATGCTTTTGCCCTCATTTGTATCCGTGAATGAAAATGAGTCTTCGATCAGAAAGTGAATATAAATGAAAAATGTAAATCCTGCATTTTTATACAACCAAAATTCATCTATACAAATAATATTATAGTATCATGCATACTATCTATTGAATAGTACACTGCACAATAAAAAGAAGCAACGCATCGCATCTCAGACGGTTTTTGACTAAGAGCATCATTCACAGTGTCCTTTTCAATACGAAATTCTTTTCAAAATGTTGACATGCAAAAGACGTCTTCGCCTGAAGAAGAAGATGATGAGGATGATCTTCCTCTGCAGTTTCAGCACCAACAGCAGCTTTCTTGCTGACTCCTGATTTATCCCCATTTTTATTCTATGATGCTGTTTAGTGTTTAGTAGATTCAAGTGTGTGTGAGCTGCCTGAAGCTCGAGGCAACTGACGATTCTTCTTTTGCCTCTTAGTTATTGTTATTGTATGAAGGAAGTCACTGTGTGCTGTGCTCTCAAGTCAGGAGGACTAAAGCCACCACAAAACTTTCCCTCAGCCGCCTTCACAAGAACTAATTGCCAATTTATTTGGTTCACTCCATGTCTCTCTCTTTTTTCTCACTCCCCTCTCTTCTCATCCAAGTTTGCCTCTTCTCCTTTGCTTTTGCAAGCACTTCTACCACAACAACAAACAACAGAATCTCACACTCTTCAACTTACTTTACTTCTATCATAAAAGCTCAAAAAAGAGCTTTTATGATATCAATTCAATTTTTAAAAGTCAATGGCATCAATTTGCACCCTGTTTCTAAACAGCGAATGACTTTACTACGACACTCGCACACGACTTTTCATGTTTTGTGATCCAAATCGCCGATGCAAAAATGTGACAAAACCCAACTACCTAAATCACCATTTTATGAATTAGCGTGCAGAAGGGGAATTTACTAGTAGACAAAAATCAGCTTGAAAGAGTCAACGACGTCATCGTAGTGTGAAAACTAAGCAAAATGACAAGTTTGATTGAGACACTTCGTCTAAATGCTCAGTGTACAGTGTGTAGCCTGTAGTTACGCATATGAGAGGAAAAGTGTGTGTCGCGTCTCGTTCCACCCCACAGTTTCCCTTTCAATTGTCAGATCAAGTATTGAACTTATATAAGAGAAGGGAGGGGTGACGTGCGACACAAAGGAAGTTGCAAATGGGTTAGGACGGTCAGGACGGAAGTGAGCGGATCCCCTCCCATGGAAGATGAGAAAAAAACAGGTTTTCTAACACAGAAGAGTCCAAAAAAAATGAAATAACTGAAGTGAGATGGAGAGTGAAAAGATGTAACATGTAGCAACGCAACAAAACCAAAGTGAATATAGTAGGCACTGCACTCGCCCAAAGAGTCAATCTCTTCTTTTGCTCATCATAACAAAACACACATTCTTTCAATTCACACCACCACCGGTTTGTTCATGTAAGCGCAACGTCTAGATTAATCAAAAATAAAATCTTACTCACCTCAGTTTGCAAAATGCTGTGCGATCCAAATCACCACCAATTACTATTTTTGCAACGAGACCCCTAATCACAACTTAATTTTTCACGCTTTTTTATGTATTCTGGTTCACCATACAAAATTCCTCTCTCCGCACTATTATTAATAGTAAATCAATCTAAATTCAAATTCTAATCTAGGAATCAGATTTTAATCGTAACCTCTTTCTTTCTCTCTCTTCTTCTCTCTCAATTATTGGCACTTGCAAGAAAAATGAAAAGACAAAAAGGGAGAGTTTTAAGTCTTGACTTCGTGGTCGTCGATTCTCAACTTGTTATGATAGCAGAGAAGAGGCCAAAAATGCTATTAACGGATTTTGATAAGGTCAATGAAAGGTTTTCAAGAAAATGTATGAAAAGGAAAGAATGAAATGAAGAAGTGCACACGATGTGCTCTAGACAACAAGACAGTGAAGACTGGACCTAAAGAAGTGCCGCAGACGTAAGGAGACTCAGGTGAGTAAAGAAGTAAAGAGTAAACCACCTCACCTGTGCAATTGCAATGTACACAAAATACAATGCAATGCAATGGGCCTTGCACCTTCCTCTCACAACGAAAAAGCCTTACATCCTCCTCTCTGACAACCCCAACCAACTCTTCAATGCGTTTAGATTTGCTACTGCCTTATCTTTATGCTAAAACTCTCTAACAATATACATTATACACAATGCTACGGATTTGTCCGCTGAACTCTACGCATCATTCGCACAAATGCTACATTTTTACAAAGTAGATTGGCACATACATTTGTTGTAATGTACTTTTATGGGCACAACTGTGACTTCTGCTTTTCACCGCAACTGCAACTGTAATTTTAGTATTATCCAGAATGAGAAATGCGAGTGCTTTTTTTTCAAAAAAGAAATCAATAAATCATTAACTCATAGGCAAGGATTTTACTCATGCTACAAACTAATCAGCTAATCAGTTACGTGACCGTGTAGTAGTACTTGTTTTACACAAAAACACATTGAGATTGATTTGATGACTAGTTGTGGTCCCGGGCTCGACCTTCTGACGTGTTCCCCACCCGGAAATCAAAAAGTGAGCAGTACTTATTTTACATATTGCAAATTACAAATTGATCTCATCTATTCTCATTCGTCACAAAGATCCTCATTATCTGAATGAGAGCGAATGAGGAACGATTGACATGAGGGAGTAGATGAAATTTCAGTCTACTAGGAAGCCGTTTGTTCACACGTCCAGGAGCACAATTGACCAATAGCCAAAAATGTTATGTGGTTGCTTGTTGCTACAGGAAAATTGCGCTTTTGTCCTTTGCCATGAGTCCACGACGTATCATTACGTCTTGGTGAACTAATACATCAACTACGACTGTGGCTTTACTAATTACACTTTCGATCGGATTGATCTTCAGTCTGACCACTATGCTGGCTTGTATAGTCCATAAAGCACATTTGGAAACTTTTTTGTTGTGTGTGCAACGATTGTGAAGTCTACTTTAATATGTTTTGCATTATTCAATAATATCATGTGATGACGATGACTAAAGCAGATTCCTTCGTTTCTGTCTTGTCCCAATGCATCAAGAGAACAGAACAATTATTGTTTTTCTTTCAACTCCTGTCATTTTCCATTATGGACTATGACATCAGACATCATACATGATACAGTTTTAATATTGATTGCTTTCCTCCTTGGAATGGAATACATGATGTATATTTGCCAAAGTATAAACGTAATATGGTGGTAGGTGGTACGTCCAACTTGCGAAACTTTTTACAATTGCAGCCACCAAGTTATAATAATTTTCAACGCTACTGCAATTAATAATGTGTAACACGAGCTTCTCTCTATCAGGAAACCAAAAAGGGAGTTTTAATATATCAACTTTACAATGCAGTCGAGTACTACAATGTGGATACAATGAAGCAATGGAATAGTATAATGTTGAATAGTTTCTTGCTCCGAGCACTAAATAATAAAATGTAATAAAAGTGAATTCCTTTCTTTCACCTGAAACATTGAAATTGGCGTGAACATTGCATATTTTAGTGTATATTTTGTAACGCAGCAGATGAAAAGTTTAGGAAGAACCAAAAAACGAAGGATATAGAAAAAGTATAACAGTGAACAACTGAGACTGACATATTTCATTCTGCGCGATCAGCCTTGTGACCCAAATCTTAGTCACGGTATGAAACAATACTATTAAAATGAGAAGGAGGAAAAAAATGGTATCTTATCTGTAAGGGTGGGAAACCAATCAGGATCACAAAAAATTCTTTTAATATACTCTGTTTTGTGGTAAAACCGGAAACCTCAAAAAATTAAAACATGTGGCTGAAAACTGTTTCATTGTTGCTGGTAAACTTTTAGAGAATGAGTCGATAATCGACAATGTCCTTCGGAAGGACTGTACTTATAAGTTGATTGTAAGTTGTAAGACAAAGTTTAAACTGTTTGACTTCATATGTCTCCAGTATCTTGACAAGGGATCAGCAACAGAGACAGAACAATGACTCAAATCAAGGGTTGAGATCATTGCAGCGTGCGGAAACAGGGCGAATGGAGCCTTCGTCCGTCATCACATCACGCTCCTCATCAATACAACTAAATACAATTGGAGAGCACAGATTCAGCTTACAATAATAGTCAAGTCACCTGTGCAAGCATAGCCATTTCTGGTATGGGCTCCTTTCACAACAATGAAGAAGAACAACAAGTCCAATAAACCTGTATCATTCACCACTTAAAATTGTTCTTTCCAAAGCGACCTGAACTGAAGAATGCGAAAAACTATAAGTTCTTGCAGTATGCACTTGTAAGAATGTAAACTGCTCAAAAATTGTATGCACTTTACTCCTAAATCGACCGAGTGACAACGGTTCTACAACATTCATTCCCTCATTAGACAATTTGCAATTGCAACATGACACCGATGGGATTTATGGGACAAGCATCCAGAAGGAAGAGATAAATAGTTCCACTACATTTACATTACGTTGTACATTATACAACAGCAGTATATTGCACTGTACTCATGGCGTTTGCATTTCGTTTGGTTGCTAGTTTGTTGGGTTCTTAGCTCTTTAGTGTATATTTATTCTTTGCATGTGTGCGGTCTATCCAACTTGTATTACATGACAAGAATGTTACTAATATGTCCTGTCGACATGCTCAAAATGGTCCATGTCGTCACTCTAAATGTCACTTATCAGGCGAGGAGAAAAATTCGGTTCTTGCGGAAACACTCACGGATCAATGTGTGTAGTAATGTCATAATGAGCAGCTTTGGTTGGTGCAACAATAGTCAACATGATCGCAAAAAGTGTATTATTACGGAGAAGCCAAATCGTAAAATATTATGAATCCAACGTTTAGAACCATTTACATCTAATGTTTTGCATGCTTTTCTTCATAAAATGTACATAGAAAGGTGCATTAAGTTTTTGCTGTACAAAATGTGCTAAAGGTGCTCGATATTTCCGTCGTAGAGGCTTGTTCGATTAAATTGATTGTATACAAGCAAAAACAAATGAATATACTACAACAAGGTACTAAAAGATATAAAGATTGTTGTTCAATAATATAATGTAATCGAAACTGCGCTATAGCCCGAGTGAAAAATTTACTAACAAAGAGAAACAGGAGAATTACGTATTTTATATTGCACACAGGCTGAATTTAGAATGACGATCATCACATCACACAAAGAATTATGTAATGTTTCACGCTTCTTCTTCTTCGATACGATTTGTGCTCATTGATGTTTACAAGAGAAATTAGAGAATGAATGAATGAGAATACTTCGGGGCTTGCATCAATATGAAGCCTCACCACAAGGTATTACATCAACAACCAATAAACTGATAGATTGGATATGTCGACTTATTGATGATGATGAGCCTGTCGGCTCATCAGTCTGTCAGTGTGAGAAAAATGAAAAGGGTTATTAGTGAGCCGGAAACATGAGAGGCTTTTGACCCGATTCTTACTCCATGCAGACAGACGCAACATGAAGACAACGTGTTTTTGTGTCCAAGTCTACTTTTACTTTCCTTAGTCGTGGCCAACTGGGCCATAAGAAGCCTTCGTTCGTGTGCCGAGTGTGCCAAAAGTCACAGTTTTTGGTGTGAAATATTGCATTTGAAGGAAGGATGGAGACACATGCGGGACGTGACCCTGTAGTATCAGAAAAAAATATTTGCAAGAAACACTTCATTGAATTCCCTGCTGTTGTTGTTGGCTCCCTGAGAAGGTACAGCACGATTTCACATTGTCTCATGAAATCAGCAAGAAACGAGAAGGAACGTCAGAAGCGTGTGGACTTGACCATGGTACTTGGATTGCTTATCTCCCGAAACATCTCCATATCTTTCAGGAATGAATGACAGGTGCGTGGACATTACCAGAGCATGCCAGCACTTTGGGTCATTCTCAAGTGACCCAAGGATGTCTTCATGGACATAATCAATAAATCCCTTACGCTATCAAATTAAATTTTATACGCTATTAAATACTCCGTTCGTGTTTTATCACATTATTACAAGTAACTGTACAAATGAATGAATGGTGTAGAAGAGGAATCATTATCATTATGCAACACAAAGACGCATAACAATTAAATTATATTGTGGTAAGTAGTAAACGAGACTTGAATATAGTCGATGAAGTTGTCGAAGTTTTGACAACACGTTTATAAATGGGCGGTAATAAATTCTGGTTAAATCATTTTGTTGACATATCAATTTGCGAATTTACAATATAACTTTGGGGATTTGTAAGCCATGATTTGGTGTAATGCTATGTGCTATGTATATCAGTGTTCGTAGTTAATGTGAATTTCCTTTGTGGAAGTATACGAAAGCGGCGACAAAATTTGTGGACAGTCGACAAGGTAAAGCCTACCAGAGTGGATTACAAGAGGAATGTTGAGCACGTGCTTGTGGTCACATGTGAGTGCATTGTGGTAGGACTCGTACGACGGATCATCGTCATGCCCGTATGCTCACGGGTGTGCAATCTGAATGGACACGGAATCACGTAATTGATTGACTTAAAGGAATGAATTGCACTCGCAGTAGTGTCGGCATCGGCAATGTACCGCAACGAAAGATATTCGGAGTAGGTGACCCAAATTTTTGGTTTGAACTGTACAGGCTAATGACGACTGAATGACAATTTGACAATGGTTCAGAAAAGCATTTAGAATAGTTAAGAGTTTAGGGGGAAGGGAAGGTAAGCGTAGCAAAAATTTCGTGAAAACGATGTCTGAATGAGACAGGCGAGTGAGTGGTTATTTTTGTGTATTACGTAGACAGGGAAAGTCTCAACATACCCCGTTTTGGAGACGAGATGATGACAATGCACCTCACCTTGAGGTGACATGAATGAGGTTCGTACTATATGAACTCAGTCTTGTCAAGCTCCTGCCACCAACCACGACAGACCAAACGGACAAAAATTACGTGAAGCAATGGTGTTTTGATTGACATATGTAAAACGAGTGAATGGATTCTCTTGGAAGTTTAGCGCGTACATATGCAAACCTTGACGAGAAGCTCGAGCAGAGCGAGAGAGAGAGAGAGACTGCCATAAATATCCACGTTCCTTAATGGCTTCAAGATGTTGAGCAATGAATAACAGATCGATGACGAGAAGACCACGACAACGATGATAGTGTTCAAAGCTCCTGTGCCACCACGACCAAGTCCCACAAGTGCGACGATGACGATGATGATCATCAACAACAACAATAACAATACCATTAAGCTAACTACTTATACTGCCATTGCCTGTCCCAAATTCTATGGCTGCCACCGACGTTGCGCGTGAGGTAATTCATCTCTCCATTTTATTCTGTCCCCGTCATTCTTCTTTTGGATCATTTTCGCGATCTTTGTTCCATATCTTGCTCACGTCTTCATGCTGACTTATCCTGTCCCAAACCGTCCACGACAACTTGCTCTAATCCCGACTATAAGACTACCATAGAACGCTCAATTCCATGGGCGTTGTCACCTAATACTCTACAACAACGTTCCATTTCGAACCAACTACTTCTTAAGCATTACAATTATCATCATTTCTTACTTAAATTAGCTATGGGTGACATTTTTGTAGGTTCAGACAAACCACGTACATTTCTTCCCTTGAGGCGGTCAACTAAAAATGTTTTACGCGTACTTAATTATAATAATCTTTACTTGTTTAGTATCACTTTTGATGTCGCAATTGGGCCTGTGCTACAGATCTGTGGTTTATTCCATCAGGTTGAGAAATGTGGGCTCCGTGGAGACTCAAACAGTAACGTTCCTGCAGAGATGATAGTTCATTGTCTCGCAATAAAACAAATGGAAACAACAACAATGCTGTTGACACACCATTGCATTGACCATTGAATTGTTCCTTCATATTTAAATATAGTAGCCAACATAAACCATCAGTTTAGTTCCACATTGTCAAAAGTCACAGTCACAAAGTCTCCCGTGTCCAAGCCACATTGAACTTGTCCATTCAGAAAGAATATTAAACATTGCATGTGGTTCAAGCAGGAGTCACGCGACGAGACTCGCCGACATCAATGAACAATCAACAATCGCAAAGTTCATTCATTTCTCGAGACTTAAAAAGCTGTTTACATGCAAATGAAGGAAAAAGGACACCATACGACATCAGGAGAAGTGCACATACAGTTTGAAACTAGGCCGATCATGATCATATTGCATATGCAAGCACAACAGGAAGGTTGCACAACTGAAATTGAGCACAGGAGGAGTCTAATACGGACTTGAGTTTTGATTTTGGAATGTCTTAGTCCATGTAATTCAGAGCTCGGAAGTGCAACTTACAATTGCAATTACAAAGAGCGAATGGATATTACATACAGTACATTCAAAAGAACAGGTCTTTTAATACAATGAAATACATACTGTATCAATCCTGGATTGCATACTTGGGCAGATCCGTGTCCAGAAAAGAATCAATTAGTTCCTAAGCACTGTCAAATCATGGTAGCGTATAACAATTACTTATATAGTAAGACGTTCAATGTCAATAAGGCCAAGTATTGGCATTTCTGACGTACGAGATGTCCGCCCTCCGGAAGAATTGATATCCCTTTACTATGAATAAATGTGAGTTTTATGAATGATACGATGATTTATGTATTGAGTCACATTATTATTTAATGACTATAATGACGAACAACGACCACCAGGATTAGGACGTATGGTATGCGTTATGGTGACACGTCATCTGATAGGAATGTCGAAACCGGACTTGAATAGCTGAAACGGTGTTTATATATAAGTTACAGGTGATTTTCCTAGTTGACGGACGTCATAGGTTGCAAACGATGAGATATCCTGAGGTGTGACCAATAAGGGCTCCGAGGCGTCTACCCTGACCCTGAGTTCAGTATTGATTCCAGATCCTAATGAGGAAAATTAAGAACATCGCACTGATTGTTTGAAACAAGTGGTTCAAAGATTCTGAATGTTGATACTTTGATGGATAAGAGATTCAGAGGGACATCCCCTGGTGGTGCGACGTGTCAGTGCCCTTGAGAACCTTTAGGTGCATGGCAGGGTGTGCTTGGACTACTGCCTTGGTGCGTGCGCCATGCCTTCGAAAAATGCACCCGAGAGTCCCTTTTAGCATACCTTAAGTTAAATGTCAAAAGCGAGACGAGGACTTGGCTGATTGACAGGGAAGGATCTGCGTCAATCAACACCCTTTTGTTCAGTGTGTCTGCCTATAGAGCAAAAGCCTCGTCCGTGTCGTCCAAACGTTGTTAGTTTCTCCCGAAAGCTCATGACGCCACATTGCACACTTTGCCCCAGCAATTAGTGACGTCCTGTAACAAGAGGACAATTGCAATTGGATGGAAAGCCGACGGCCACGACAAGTGACAATGGTAAGAGCCCTTGGTCGCTCCACTTCGTCATAATGACAAAAGTGTGTGCGCCCAAGTCTCAGTATCGGTATCGTTTCTGTTTGGTTCCTTGATTCCTTGTTCGTTATTCTCACCGACGACCGCCCGACAGAGTCGATACGATGCCAAAAATCAACCGTGCGGCATTATGGCCCAAAGCCTTTTTCTTGACTACGCAGCCTTTCTTTTAAAGATTTGTAGCCTTAAACTACTTCTTTGCTGCATTTGCATTTATTTGGGACAGAGGAGAAACAAAAAAAAATTGAGAGCGACCAGGCTGACTAACACTGCGGAATGAATGAGACGTGAGAGAGCCACTCTCACTTACTTGTGTCTTTAGTCGCTCAACATTAATGGCTTTGCAGTCAATAAAAACGGTAAGCCGAGCTGTGCCGTGTGGCACAAACAAATGACGACTGTTCGCACCAACTCAAAACGCAACTTTTTGTCCACATTCTTTTACAATTTGACTCGTACCGTGTAATAACATTAAGATGTATAATGTATAGGAAACGTCAGCGAGACTTTGTCGCTGTCACTGTCTAAAAATTTTAAATGCAAGTGCAAAAAGACAAGAAGATACTCTTGACAGTCAAAAAGCCTGAGACTCATTGTCGCCTCCCTGTTTTGTGCTTTGTCTCCAAATCTTCTAATTGTCACCGCAAAAAATAGACTAATTTTTTTCTCTGCTTAGAAAATGGTACAAGGAAATGATCTAAGACACAAAGTCAGTATAACCAGAGGAATGCAAACAACAGGGAATTCCTCATTGTATCAGTAGGTCGACTTCTTGGAGCCACCCGGGGAGGACTCAACTAGAACACGGAACTGAAGTCATCCATTGTTCATTGTTAGGAAAGGATTGTACTTCAGCCAAGTTCATTGGTGAATCCAATTCCAAATCCAACCATTGGTTTTCCGCAGTCACAGGCTCCTTAACAAGAATAAGAAATCCTTTGCGAAAAGAAGACAAATAAGCAATCGATGCGACAAAGATGTCCTTGACCTTTCACTGACAGATTCTTCCAGCCCACTTACACTTTACCGTATGTGATCTTTGCATTTGATCACAATTGAAAAGTGTATCAAATGAGGATGCTTCGGTATGGTGTAACGTGTAATGCTCTTTAAAAATTGCGTGTCCAGTGCCCAACCTATGTAATTTGTCCATTTAGACGACCATGTCACACCCCTTGTCAACAGATTCTGAAAACAATGGTCACTTAAAAAAACCATGTAATAGCTGATTATTCAGAGACTATTATAATGAGTACAAATTTGTCTCAGTTGATTTTTGAGACCAACGGTTTTCATAGAATACAACCATACAAGTGTCAATTAAATAGGCAAAAACGACCATGTACAACTGTCTGGGTTTGCCTACGCTGCTCCGTCGCTTAAAATGTAGTGGGTGTGCCAGAATCATGAACATTCCAAAAGTATCGTCTCTTATCTCACGTATACCAAATTTTTTACACAGCAAGAAAAAAAACTGATTCGAAGGAAGATGTAAGTCAAAGAGATCGTCTCTCATTGCATCTCTTTGCATTTGCATCGTAGACTTGATTGAAATCTTGAGCGAATTTATACCTACTGCAAAAGAAGTACATTAGCTATATGAAGCATTCGACTAGACAAGTCTTTAGGAATCTATCTGAGTGTATCTATATTGATCGCAATCTTTTACAATTGACATTGTTGAGAGTGAATGTAAGTGTCGAGTCACTCCACACGACAGGAGGGCACTTGGTCTTGAAACGCGGAGAAAAAAATGAAAGCCGCAAGGAAGCAACGGCACACAAAAGTAGTGTTTTTTAATGGTGATGCGGCCGCTGCCGCTGACAACAACGACAGCAACAATGTCCACGACGGCGAATTCTCATCGTGACTATTTTTCCAGTTTGTTCGGAATTTTTCCTCATTCCAATTTTTACTATTATTCCATTATTAGGTGCATGATATAATATATAATAGTAATAATACGCTTCCGCAAAATTGCAAGGGCATCCATTCAACCTCAATCTCAATTTTTAAATAAACATCAATAAATAATAACGTAATAGTAATTCATAATACGATTGCTACGGTTGTTGTGATACAATACATTTAATCATTTTTGACTTTTGACAAGGAATTTCTTCACAATGATTTAAAAACTCAGCACCACAAAACGATGGGAACGATAAGGAAAGTGTGTACGAACATAGTAACAATGCGTAAGAAAGAAATGATACCGTTTGTTTGGGCATGGAGGAGGAGGACAATTCTACATTCGGATAACAACGACGGGAGTGTCGTTTTTCTTCATCGTTTGTGTGAGCACTCACGATTTCTTTCTTTTTTTGAGTCGCCTCCGTCTCCGTCACATCCCTTGTGATGCACGAATGCTCATTTTCCAACAACAATTCCTTTTGCAGATGGACATTCAAAAAATTGCTCATACAGACAAGTTGAACAATTGATTGCAACATTTTTGGTCGTCATTACTCAGTCAGACTGTTTATAGGATATTCTCGTACTACGTTAAATGTATTGCTTTCTGATATTATTGAAAAGTAAAGAATGTCTGTGTTATTTTTTTCTTGTCTTCCTTAATATAAAAATCCCAAAACTCGAGTTAGGACTTGAGAGTTGAACCTTTAACGTTCAATTTTGGTACCATGAAAAGACGAGACCTTTTGTTTCACTAAGCCCCGGCTTGTTTCATTTTAAGCTGCTGTTTTGTCGGCCGCTAAGCATAGTAGTCAGTAGTCACCTTACAAAAGGACGTACGCCTTGCAAAAATTTATTTATATGTCCTCAAGTAGGCTTCGTAATAAGAGTTTTTAATACTCAAAAAGTATATAATCATAAACGCTCACTTGGGCTTAAATGAGTTAATCTACAAACTGAAGGACACAAGGAAGGCTACCTAATCCGAATCAAAGTGCCTTACATATCAAATTATACAACATTACTCAAGACGTATGGAAATTGAGCCCAAGAGCACTGTTGCTTATACTTCATTCGTATTGAGTCGCGTGTGTAGTCGTAATGTACAATAAACTTTCCTCCCACTTCAAAACTTACAATAAGTCTTCCTAATCAACTCACATTTACGAGTCTGAAGTGTACACAAAAGACGACTGTTGAGGATGTCAAGTCAAATCCTCAGTGGAAGCTTTAAGAATGACTTTCCACTCGTTCTTCTTTGTGATCCAAGTAAATGTTATGACTTTTATGTCATAATAATATGAAATGTACATTTTGATTGGGCTCGGCATCTTGAAGTTAATAATATTGCAACATCTTCATCTCCGTTTCGCACTACAGCATTTTGCAAACAGAATATACAGCATATATACATATTGCACACAAGACCATCATCATCAAAAGTGAGTTCCATTTCCATTATATTGACTGCGATCCTCTGACTCTTTCCTGTCATTTTAAGTTTTTGAGATTATAGGGTGGTCGCACTCAAAAACAAAATTACTTCACTGTAAAAAATCACATTGTATAACGATGAGCTATAAGTGTATCAAAAATATTAATTAAATGATCAAATTCTTTCACTTGCTTACTAATGCAAGTTTACTCTGTACTCCCGCACTTGTTTTTCTGCATGAGAATTGGGCTATCAGTGAGAATTTATGATAAATCTTCATGTGGTTCAGGACATTACGTTAATTATGTCAAAACTTCGTATTAAGGAACAAATCTAGGGCAATTTCCTTGTGGGAACTAAACATTGCAAGTTGAAGATTACTACTGCAAAATCATCATCGGAATACAAAACTTCAAACAAATTTAAATTAATTTAAAATGAAAAAAGATAACAATAGAAAACGTGAAGAGAAGAACTAAAACCGCGTCCTGTTAGCATTTTTGTGAAGCAACAATGTAACATTAATGCAATATCAGTCACTCTTTGTGAAAGAGTAAACAATACAAGAAGGGTTAGATAACGCACTATTCGCAATGTAAACAAAGGGATCTTTGATTTTAAAAAGAAGCACGGCATGAGTTTGTTTTGATATTCCGACTTACAAAGGCACAACACTGCTTAAACAACTGTGACACAGTTGCAGTCGCCTCTTCATGTACTCATTTCGACGAATGAAAACATGGTAAGACACGACGACAACATTCAACGTACACAATAACATTTGTGTACAGAATTACAGATTTGTTCACAGAAAAGGGTGAAGGGCGATGTCTAAAAGTCTTAAGTTCTGATATTATTACTACTATTCCACCACGACGATACTTAATCTGCTCAGAATTTAGATACCAAAACAGTTCATAATGTGTAGTTAAAGTGCTTTAACTAATCTGATACTATTCTGTGAGCATTTAGCCAAGTACTTCAGTATCATTTAGAGTGGAGATTTACTGTAATTGTTATCGTTGAGCTTACATGTCATAAAGGATAATTTTGGATCATTGAGTCAAAAGGGGAATTTGACAGCTTGAAACTCATCTAATGCAATAATTACTGTGAATGCTAATTACTAATATGACACCAATTTGCAATTTAAACTTGAACGAATCAAGCTTATTAATGCTGATAAGCCCAAAAAGCATTGTCATTGATTTCAAACTGTTTTGTCAAGGTTGATATGACAAGAGAGGAGACACTGTGATTTTTAAAAGATTATTTTCATTTGATAAATGAGAAATGGTCAATTTTTGACAAACTGACATCATCGCACCAGCAGCAGAAACGCGGCGTAATCAACCAAACCCTCATGAGGAATGTATTGACAAATGGCTCTTTTTGTACTTTATCGGGAAGATAAGCATGATTTTTTTGACGTGAGCAACATGGTCTTTCTGAATACTAACCAAATCAATACATTGTAAACTAGTAGGTTCTGCTGGGAATGGGAGCGAATACAATTATTTTCAGGTGCATCGATTTCCAGTTTCTGTCATCATGACTGACTGTAAATTTCGGATTTTTCCTAGTGCTCTATTATTTTTCCTTGCATTTGCACATGTTAGTAATGTAATAAGTGAGTCACTGAATCCAATGCGAGTGCAACTAGAGAGTCCAAAGGAGAAGGAAAGGATCTCAATTTCGTTTGAACCGAGTAAGTAATAATAATCATAACAATTTAGAGTTAAAATGCAATTGAATTCAGACTGAAATTAGTTAATCGTCTATGGGGTATAAAGGGGAAGGAGAAAATGAAGAAGGGGGCGGTGGTGGGGAAGATGACCTCGGCGGTGGAAAACCACCCGCAGAATCCACATCCTTTGAAGAATGCCAAGGAAAACGTTGTTGTTATCAATACACATGGCCAGGAGTAATGGCTGAAGACAAAATTCCCAAACCAGAAAACAATACTTGTGAATGGTGGAAAGAGAACTCGAAAGATGACACAATGGCATGTTTCGATCCTTTGGTGTACACAGATGGGAAAAGTATGGAAAAATAAATTGAAGAAAAAATCGTAGTGTGCTCTGCTAAAAAAATATGATTTATACGTTTGCTCCAGATAATTCCGGAAATCGACCGGATATTCAAGCTCTCTTGAAGGAAGCGCAGGATAGGAACCTGAATATATTTTGTGACTTGACTCAAACGTGTGTGAAATACACATTTTATTCTAATGATGGAAGTGAGTACATTTAAAGAATCATATTACATTTTTTAAATGCTAACATATATGTGCTACAAGTTTGAATAAGGAGTTTGGTATTAATTAATGCTTGCATTTCTTATAAATTTTCAGAAAATAGCGTAAGAAATGAAACAAGGTTTTGTGGGTCAGTGTCAAATAGCAACAGTGGAGATATGCTAAAAAAGGGATGTTTCAGGCAAAAAGTTGGGGGCTACACCAAGGAAGTATGTGTGTGCGAAGACAAAGACTTGTGCAACTCAAGTCAACAGATCGCTTTGTCTTCATGGATTGCCATGTTTCAATTGTGCAGCATCCTCTATCTGACTAGAACACTGTCTTGGGGGTGAATTACGAAGAAATAAAATTATTCTGCATAGTTGATGATGCTTCTTGTGGAAAAAGCAATTATATACTTTGCTGAATCTGACTGACGTGACGGGTATTATGCTGTGTTACTACAATATAATACTTGATCGAAGAAAATAAATGCAGACATGGTCTTCTTCTTGGGCATTATAAGATAGGCAGAGAAAGTGACCCTCCAGAGAACTTTGGAAGGTGAACTCATTCCCATCATCATTAATCAGCCATCGCCTTTCTCGGGAAATGAGGGACAAGGCGCATTAATTAGCTCGAAGGCGTAGTTTCTCATCCTTGGCAAAGAGACGACTTGCAATTTGCTCATGATTAATTCATAGGCCCATGATGGATTTCGTTTCCTGGGGAGCAGAGTGTAACTACCGTCCCATCAAGTGTAATGGAGACGCAGGTGTATAAAACTACATCTCCGCTCCGTGGTATATAATGTAATGATACTTTGGGAGTCCAACTGTCCCAAATGACCCCATTCAGTTTTCGTTTGCAGAATTCCATTATGCTAGTTCTGCAATATTGGCGTATGAAGCTGAACATGACGAAAAGGAAAAGGCATTTCGACTTTAGTCAGAGTCAGCAGAGACAGACACGGACCCTCTTGACTCTTCTCGACCAGAAAGAAACAAGGAGCTTTTGGACGTGTACATCAGCAATAGTGGATGGATTCACAGGTTTTGGTTTGGTTGGAAGGACGTTCGCGTGCTCAAGTGTCGTGAGATCGCCTCCGAAGCTGCTGACAGTCCGCATGGATCAATGCACATGCAGTCCTCTATCCATTGCTTCATCTCTACACCTATCCTGTCCTGACTGTCCTCAATCTCTGTTTGAGCAAACCCAAAAGACTATCCTCAATATCTGGTCGGCATGAGACGACCTCATCCGAGTCCATCTTACAAGAGCAAACCCGAAATGAGCTTCACCCCAGCCCCAGGGACACTTATACTCTCGCTCTTAAACCCTCACTCATTTTTGCAAACTTGCAGATATTATCATGTACTTGAATCACAAACACAACTTGAGTACGTACTTACCTTTTCACTGTGGGAGACGACACGGCTGACTGCAGTATTCCTTTTATAGTAGCAGCATTCTTATTTTACGTGGTATTAACAGTACAATGGAAGGTGATGCAGGACACTGGGGCTTTTTACTGCACGCTTACGGGAAAAACACTGAACACGGAACACATGGAAATGAGTGGTCAGCTTTGGGAGATGGGAGAATCAACCAATTTGAAAAACACACGGGGTCCTTTAATATTACAAACAAACTGCCTACGTGGTCTAGGCAGACGGATTGTTTCATAAATAATAGAAGGACCAGTAAACTGCGTTGAACAAAATGAAGGACACCGGGAAGATTACACGGGAGTATTTGTCTATAACGTTCACGTCTCGGATTCTTGGCAACGAATTCTTAAGAGCATGAGCCCCTTTCCGGAGTGTTTGCAAAACTCTAGGTTGACCTCCGGCCAAATGATGTAACTGTCCTGACGTGTCACCTCTTCGTCGTGCTCTATTTCGACAACCCATTGCTGCTGCAGAGTAGGCCGAGCCACCGTGATGAGGCCGATGTATTCTGAAGCTGGGTGGAAATCGTGAAGAATGAGCTCCCAAAGTCGGATCACTCCGGGATGCAAAATTTCTTTGACGAATTGAGGGAATTGGTGATAGCTGGAGTTCCTACAACCCATTAAACCAAGAGTATCATCAATTAATTAACTCATGTTTACTTCAGTCTTTTAGCTATTACTTCCCAAACTAAAGTTCACATACGATGCCAAGTAATGCTTTCATACCTGGAGTTCTATGATCTCCTCGTTCGCAAAACATTGTTCGGACACTCGTTTCGTTGGAGTATCTTTGGCCTTCTGTTTCACCTTCTTTTTGGCACGGGCACCCCAGTACGTGTAATTGACAGCAGCATACTCGAGTAGAGCAGCAAATACGAAAACAAAACACATTACCAGGTAAATGTCTATGGCCTTCACATATGAAATCCGGGGAAGGGCTGACCGCACTCCCGTACTAATTGTAGTCATCGTCAACACCGTTGTAATACCTGTACATTTAAAAAATTAATGATATAATTACATGGTGCCACTTAAATGTATAGCCTAATTTAGTTGACACAAATGTAACTTGCAAAATGAATTTATAACGATCAATTGTTCTTGAAAAAGAAAAGGACATAAAAAACTATCTTACCCAAAGCTACTCGGGCACTCGTGGCCTCATGGTTGATCCAAAAGGACACCCAAGACAACATGACGATTAGAATGGACGGGAGGTACGTCTGAAAGATAAAGTAGCCAATATTTCGCTGAAACTTGAAGGATAATGACAGACGTTGATATACTCCCGTTGCGAGTGGTTCAGTTCGGTCCTTTGTGTCGTAACCAGTAATGGTGAATTGCGGTAATTCCGCCTCTTCCACTCCAACTACAGGTTTGTCCTTCCAGTACATGACGACATCGGATACCGTGTATCCATCTAAAATTTCATGCACAGTTATTAATTCTGTCATGATATCTACTCAGCATACATATTTAAATGTACATGTTTTAGCACGTCTCAAGTGTCACTTACAACTTTCAATTTCTACTGTACAGTTTTGGCTGTCAAGGGGGTAATAATGCAGATCCATCATACAGGCCAGAGTAGTTGTAAATCGCATTCCATAAGTAATACTTCCATCGCCGTAGAGTCGCACCAATTTATTATTCTCAGTCACATCGTGCAAAAAACTGTTACACCATACAGTTTTGTGGTGATTAATTTACAGGGGTTTGACATAATTACAAAATTGCAAAAAAGTCATCGGCGACTAAAAATAGGATTTGCAATGTTACTAATACATTACTACTAATGCGGCCGTACCTATTCTTGTCATTGGCAAAGAATGTGTCAGGAACCCATATCTTCTCAGCAAAGTCGCCTGACAGTGTGAGTACTTCATCATCTGAACTGAAGGCTAGCCGATCGTCTTTCCAGTACTGATTGAGGTAAATGGTGATTGTGTAATCCTTCAATTACAAACGATAACGCTAATTAACAAATTGTTGCTCTTTGCTTTTTCAAGGGATCTCCGGAATATGGAACGAGGAAGCAGATAATCTTTAATTAGCAATATCAGTGGATGCCAAAAAGACTCTAATAAACATTCACTCACCATGTTAACCTCAGAAATATGATCAAAACTTGCGATAGTTAGATCCATTCCGACATAAAGTGGGTCTCCTAAGAAAAAGGACAAAAAACGACATTGGATCCACAGGTGTCGTGCATTTCAAAAAAATGCTAGGAAGGATGACCGTGTCGTATGCAAGCGGATGGCATTTGTCATTCGTACTCTGTGTACAAGATTGAGATTTGAATGGGACAAAGACAAAAAGTGAGATGGGACAAAGCATCAAATGTACGTGACTCCGAATGAAGTGGAAGAATAAAATGAGAGAGTGCGGTTTGTTTGTTTAGTTGAAGAAAAGGACAAACAGGACTGGAAAATTGCGCTAGTTTGAGACGTTGTTGGGCAGGGGAAAGAAGTGAAAGTGCTGGGGAGGGAGAACGGAGGAGGTTCCCATGCCGACGGCCGAAGCGGAGGCGACTCTCTCTTGTCTGTATCGATCCGGAGAAAGAGAGTGAGAGTCACCTCAATACTCTTTCTGGAAACGAGACTCAAAGAGACTGTGTGCACAATTGAAACTCACAGACCTTTGTTACCCATCCCGTACATAGTGCATTTTATCATTCCAGACTCAATTGAAGCCTTTTTCTTCGTTTTCTTTGCATTCCCTTCTTCACCTTCGGTAAGAGCGGAAAGGAGACACCGCCGCAAGAGTCCTTACATTGTAGACTTTTCTCAATTCTTATGCATTGTGGAACAAGTCAGCCTTAGATGAAATCCTAATGGTTTGACTGCTCTGTTTTCTCCTTCTGTCAACTTCATTCAAACTGCAAAAAAGCTGCTGCCAACTGATTATGACAAACTCTCAAGCACTCGCTCGCCAGACGACGGAACAAAGGTTAATGGTACATAGAGCATTCGTATTGACTATAGTAGTTTGTACTTTGTAGTTCCCCTTGTTGTGTACGCTTTTGTACGCAGAACGGATCACAAATTGAGCACACACACACACACACACACACACACACACACATAGAAATGCCGTAAAATGAAATCATTCCTAGTTTGAAGGGAAGGAAAGAGAGCGAAATAAAATGCGGCAGCTGGGGAAAGTCTGGTCGATTGATGGAAATCATTACATAAAGGCACTTTCGTTGTTCCGAGCATAAGATTGCCAACTTTTCTTCACATTAAAAGCTTTCCAAGGCCTAGTTTACTCATGGAAAGGAGAAAAATGTGAACCGACAGATGACAGAACGCATTATAAATTCTACTATACTTGTGGGAACGAATGGGAAAAAATTGTATGAAGTCTGTAATATTGATATATAGGTATATGAATCGTTCACAATTTTTTCTTTCGTCAAAATGTATTTACAAAGTTGTTCATCGTGTTTTTTGGAGACATAAAAATTATAGTTTACATGCGTTGTGTGTTCTTGCTCTGTGAGGGTTAATTTTTTATCTCAAGTTCAAAGAATTCCATAGATCTCAATCGTTTGGGGTTCAAGGCTAACCAAAGAGTACGAATTCCCTGGAATGCCACCAGCATAGGACGTTCTTCCTTTCAACATGGAAAAGAACTTATAAACTACAAAGTAGTGGAATAGACAAAAGAAAATCACCACCAAAGTTGGGACGCAGTCGGATGTCGTAACCTTGTAAGAGGCGAGCAAATGGTTTGCGTGACGTTCGCAAGTTTCTCCGATGATGACACCGCCTCAACAAATGAAGTTCTGAAACTGTACAAACAAACCGAAACAAGTTTTAGTATTGCTACTATTCATTTTTAATGAAATTTCTTGGACCTCGTATCTTACAGAGAACCACACATTTTCTGAGGTAAAGCTATAAGCGCAGCTGAAGTTCCATTCCATGAAAACCAAATTCTAATAGAGGCAATGCTTCTAGGAATAAGATTTTGTAGCTTATGAAGTTGATAGTCCAATCAATCAATCAATGCCCAATAGCGATAGCTCATGTGAAAATTGGAAATTCTTTCCGACCGTATGGGTCCGATTGAATAAACGGAAAGAGTAGGCTACAAAGGATTCTTGCTAAAGAGAAATTGTGATGATGTAATGTAAAGAGAAAGATAGAGAGAAGACATGTTTCACGACTTTTCATGATGCAGCTTATAGTTCAAACCTCACCTTTACTTGAACTATGAACTCCAATGATGAAAATGCAAATGGATCAATAGATCGATTAGTATATGTCTTGATCACAACGATGATGACTGTGGCCAATTCGGTGAGCTTTTGTGGTTTCATCTTGGTATACCAAACTATTCAGATGAGCGCCTTTGCTAGTACATGTCGACGCAACATGCCTTGGAAAGTAAAAAGGAGAAAGAGGAGACAGCGGAGCATCATCATCTTCTCACTTTCTCACGGATTCATGACGCTGTGGAAGACGAGGGAATTAAGTGAGTAGTCTTGAAGGGTCTCAAGAAGATTTGTGGATGTTTTCCAACAACTCCACGCGTACATTGTACCTATTATCAGGCTATATAAGAATGCTAGAATGAACACTTGGAATTTAAGGGAAAGAAGGTCGTCAAGGTCAAAGGTTTAGTGCTGCCACTGTCAAATGAAGAAAGGATATTTCTATCTGGAACTTATATAGTAGATTACAAAGAGACCATTGGGAGTCCCCATTGGAATCTGAAGAGGAAGTGGGTCGAGGAGAGGAAGACAAAAAGAGGCTGCTGAGTGAAATGAAAAAAAAGCACAGTCTCGTGGTTTTTGCAGACGATGGGGCAAGTCAGGGAGAAATGATCTTGTAATCTAAGCTAGCACGAAGAAAATCAATTGAGCGCATCAAGTCTTCTTTCCTTTTTCGTTAAAACCATCAAAGAGAAACGTGGGGAAAAGGAATTCATATGAATGAAAGATGACCCACTTTATTAAATGACCGTCGCAATCAACCAAAACTCAACTCCGAATCTTAGATAAAGTCAATTTGATTCCAAGATGATGATGACAAATTCAAACTTCAAGTGCACGACTTGGGAATATTGTGGTAAAATTTTTGAATGTAAGCATTACAGCATACCACTAAAATGCATGAATTATGTATTAAAATACTATGAACTTGAATAAATTTTCATACTTGAACCAATTGAGAAGACAAAAGATGAAGGCCAACAGATTCCGAAAACGAGACATGGTTGTGGTTTTTGGCTTCAAGTTATTGAACACTTTGTGACCAAATTTCACTTGATACTTATCACTCGTGAACACACTAAATGAGTAGTCCCCATAACAAGTCAAATTATAAGCTCAAAATAATTTAGCAATGTGCAAATCAACCTGCCGAAATCTCCATGTGTCACAACAGCAGAGCCAATGGACAATCCTGTCTGGAGTTCGGAGGAATTTGCACAACTGACTCCTGATCGAGTGGAGAAAGCCGACTTTCTCTTCCTTCTTGTCTATGCACGGCTCTCTCACAGCCTCCGACGGGACCTTTCCTCAGGTTTCGTCCTCTCTGGGGGGTCGAACCACTTAAATTCTCAATCCACTGGGCACACAACTTAATATACAACTAAGATAATAGTTAATGTTACAAAAATGAGGAAAACGTGTTTTGAGCTGGGTCAAGTCCACTCGTGCCCTCATGACACTTCATGTCATGCAGAGTTTCCTCAACGAGGACGCAATCGCTAAGAAAAAGGATCGCTGGTGATGATGCTGGATACTTTCTCAAGTGCTCCACTCAATCGGTCGACTTTCAACTTTCTCCAACTCCAAACCAACTTGGCTTTCTGGATACTATTTCCAAACTGTCTCTCAAGTCTCTCACATCATTCATTACTTTCATTCTCACAGAGCATTCGAACCTTTTAACGCCTTACGAACAACGCTCAAATGGAACTTCCCATCTCATCTTTAGAATGGAAAAGCGTCTATATATCGAAGTGAGTTTGTCATTTCCCATTGACTTTCACGTCCATGAGAATCTTCATCGTTCACCAAACATGCTCATCCAAAAACTTTCGTTTAATTGTACAGATGCTTCTCATAGGTGAAAAGTATGCATGAAATGAAATTCTGTCAACTTCCATCCTAAATTCTTCATTCTTTATGACAGAATTATGAAATGCATTCTTATACTTTACTATAGGCATCACCGGTATACTGAATTTTGACAGTCATTGTTCCTGTCATGTCTTTCTCGAATCCTTCGATATGCCATAATATTCTATAGGACACTGCTATCATATATTATTGTCCCCAGAAAATTAAAATGTCAAGCACGGCCCTGTAGTCATGTTCATAATAACACATCATTACTTTTATTTTGTATATAGCTACCTAGAATATAGACGGAAAAGAATGGCATGCAGACAAAACAGGGACTGGCATTACATTTAAATAAGATTGCATCACTTCGTTTCTGTTATTTTGTAACGTATTTCCACAGGTATTGTTAAAGTAACATGATATTGCAAAGCATCTAATTCTAACATAAAACTAGTATTTATTTTTATGCAGGTAGCCCGGCAAACATGACGCGATTAGTACTAAAACTCGGACAATAAGAAAGACAATATGTTTAATTGGTAGAGTTCGAGGAGCCACCGCCGACACAGCTACTCCACGTAAGGCCGCCACATGAGAAGGAGACGATAATGTAAATGATCACCTGCAGCATTAAACAAATGAATTCACTTTACACAAAACAGAGCATCATAAGGTGACACCACAAGAATATGCTTCAATTAATATATTCAACTATGTAGTATGGATTCAGTAAATTACCAACGCAGCAAAAGTAACAATAACGTAGAACTTAATGTTTCTCCAATACATTGCACGGGCCACGTTGCGACTGGTCTTTCGAAAGGCAATGGACTGTTAAAACAAAATGCATTTCGTTGTTTAAACAATTATTATTATTATTAAACATTATTGTACATTAATAAAATGCCAACTGTCATTCGTATAATATGTTTTAATTAATGTCACATACCGTTGTATTTAAACTTTCTGCTTTGTTCACTAAAAGTTCCAAACGTTCTCCCCGTGACGCAATGTTATCTACATATTAATAAATTAAATTCAAAATCAGAAAGGTTGATGATGACAATAAAATAAAAATACAAATTGAATTCAAAATACGTAAAAAGTAGTAAAATCCTATATTGAAATCCTACCTATATTTTTAACCATAATGTCCTTAAGTTCGTCCAGTTGTCCTTGTACTTTTGACATGCTATCCACGTCTCTTGCTTCAGAAAAGTGTCTCTGCACGAAACGCAAATAAACGTTATATTAATATCATCTCATCTCACAGCACATTGCAACTTTTTAAAACTCATTAGCACTAACGATAAAAATTATAATTTAGCCTTGAAGCAATTTATTCCATTTTCATACCATTTCATTTGACAAGAGCCCTGAGAAATCTGAATTCATTCCGTATGGAAGAGCATCCCGAATCCTTGGAATTCCATATGTCATTTCAAATCTGCTTTTAATTTCCGATAAAAACAAGAATGCTCGAGTACGTTCAAAATCCTGAAAATTAAAAATGATAGGATGATCCTCAACATTGAAATGAAGAATACACTAATGAATACAACAATAGTAGTGATTCAAAATCAACTTACATCATCCGTAATGCACAAGTACACGATGCCATTTTCCTTGACATAATGAAACAAGAAGGCTCCGTGAGAATACGTCAATTTGGAATTCTCAGCTGGAATCTGACTTAAAATCTGTTCCGTGACCTCAGCAAAGTTCCCAGGGCATGAGGCACACTTTGCCAAAACCGTTGTTGTACGAGCGATTACAGTGTACAAAAGTGGCATTGTGGTTTCGAAACTTAATAAATCACCTGCGTCATAAATCCAATAATCAATTAAAGTTTATCAATTAAAAATGCAAAGGTCAAAGTATCAATTTGAATATTTGAAAAGATTCTTGTGACTTGTAAATCAAGAAATGTTAATAAAAGAAAACATGCTCGAGTACTAACGTTCTCAAACTTGAACATAGTATAAGTTAACATTAAAATATTTGGTACATACCTTTGTACAATGGACAATCACTAAAACACGAGGATATTAAGTAGAAAAATTCCAAGAGCAGTGATTCACTTAAAAATTAAAATTAAATTGCTTCGTAGGAGGAGGACGAGAAGTCTGTAAAATGTGTGCAAACAGATGATTTTTATTATTGCTTCTACGTCGTACAAGTCGTACAAGAGGAGCAGGCAGGGAAGAAGTGAATGGATGGAGCAAGTCAAGCTAAAAGGGCTAAAACCAATGCTGAAAAGCCTGAAAACCAAAGCAAGCGAAGGCCAGAAGTGAATGAATCATGAATGAATCATAAAATGAGAAATGTTGGCCGTTGTTGCGTTGTTTAATGTTTGTGTTAATTCTTGTACAATCTACAATAAACACTGTTGCATGCTTTATCACTATCAATTATCATAGACTCATAGCAATAACATGGCATTGTTGCTGTTTTGATAATAACAATAATACGCTTATTCGATCATTCATGATTAATTTCCTTTTTACAAAAATTAAGTAGCAATCCACATTACTTGACCATGTTTTGTCAAAGTCAATTAATAAACATACAATTGAGCATATGAACATCGACGTGGTTTTATAATTTAGAAGGTAATCTTTTCCGATCAGTCGACCTGATGTCCGTTCACTTTAAGGACTACATTCTGAAGGTTCGGGGCAAATTGGTATTTTGACAGCCCACCGTATTTATTAAAGTTGTTTCTTGTCTTTATTTTGCCAAAATGTGTTTTTAAGCATGATTTTAATAAGACACTCGAATATAACTATACGACTACGACTTGTACAACTATTTCCCCAGTTTGGTTTCGTGGGGAAGACACTCAAGCGCAATCTGGAGTTTTCGGATTCCCATTTTTCTACAAAATGGTAACGAAGTCGTGAATCCTAATCCTAACCTTTTTGTTACGATTGTGTAATGAAAAATAAGGCAATGTCAACAATTCAATTAGAAGCCTCGCAAATTGTAAAAGCAAGGACGGTTAATCCATCCATTTACGCCTGCGTCTGTCCCTTCGACTCAGACTGTCCAATTGTTCAGTTTGCCCCAGAGAAAAGCCAGAGCAAAGCTCCAGCATTGTCATTCTTATTTATAAGTATAATTGTTACAAAAATGACTAAAATTCGTAATTTGAACATGTATAAACCCGAAAGTACTCCGACGAAGAGGATTTGTCATGTTATTGCTCCATTTCGGGAGAATTTAGTTAGCTTGTTTGACAATAAATCCGGTAAGTTTTTTATAATTCTTTGTCCATATTTTCCTGTCTTTGATACATAAAGTTGTGTTCCTACGTAAATTCCATAATTCTAATCCAAAATTGTAACATTTTACTACAGACTATGAAAATGGAAGAGGGGAGCCGGTCGTGAAGTTGAAGTGTTGTTAAAGTTACAAGAAAGGGTAGTTAGGAGTTTTTAGGTTTTTAATATTTTTTCCATATTTTTAAATCACCCATTTTAAGTAACAAATTGACAGTAAATATATAATAAAAGAACGTAACTATTACAATACTATAATAGTGACACGGCCCATAAAAAATTTGTATCACTTAGCGGTTCATGATTCGTTCCCATCTGTCTCGATCGGACATGTACAAACACATTGCGGCCTGAGCGTCGTCTACCTGAAATGTCCAAGAAAAAGTACAAAGGAATGAAAATCGAACACGTACATAAGCTTCCCTTACAGCTACACTTGTACACTGTACACTACCAATGAATGATTAATTTTAATTGTAAATAAATCTTACAGAAGAGTGCTCTCCGCCTTGGAAATCCACGTTGAAATGCCTTCGAATCAAGTTTTTCAACGATGGGGATTGACATCCACTTTCACGGAAATATCTAAAATGAACAAGAATCAAAAAATAATGAGTAGTTTATGCGAATGAGTCAATGGACAAATACAAGCAATCGAGTTAATGGGCAAATAAACAATAATTTGAGTTTAATAAATCATAATTTAGAATTTATAACAATTTAGCAGAAGCAAATTGTAATTAGGGGAATGCTAGTAGAGAAGTGACAAGGAGTCGCTGGAGGACACGAGACTTTATAGAATGAGATAAGGTTCAGGGACACACGGCAT
>JABASF010000935.1:0-28858 GCA_019776145.1 Harlomillsia oculata
AAGAAGTACATAATATTATTACTGGTAAATGTATAATAGAATTGGTCAAGATGCCAAAAGCAGCTATAAGTACAAAAAAAATTTTTTCGCGTTGTTTTTTCATTGTTGGGATTCCTGTCATGCAATTTTTGCATGAGGCAAATAGCAAAGGATGAGTTCTGGAGTGACACACCGACCATCATGGCGCAACAATGAAGGACGATGAAGGAGAAACCATGAAACGATGCTTTGTCCCAGCTCAAGTGTTTATTTGTTGCTTGACTCCTGCAGTTTGACCACATCCGAGATCTGTGCTCGTCGTCGTTGTCGGTTACAAAAGTCGCGGCCGAACCTTTTGTAGCTAATCAAGCTCTGCCTCAATTGACATAAACACAAGTCAACAGGGGATGTTGACCAGCGGTTCGCCATGGCTCCTTGACCCAAAATAAATAGCAGAATGGACATAATCATTCGTAGTGTTAATTTGTACATGGTTTGAAGGTTGAATATCATACTTGTGTGTTCCTTCTCATTACTATTAACCTTTTGAGACACTTGATACTTTTAGTCTTAAGTTGCGCTTGAAGAGACAACGACGACGCGTCTTCTTTGTGGTGACAATGAGACTGCACAGTGAGCAAAGTACCATTTGGCTATTCCTTTTAGTGTGCATTTTTCGAACCGGCTCTTTAACTTTTGCCACAAAATCCAGGAGGGTAACGAGAACCCTGCAAAAAACGAAAAATACAACCTGCAATCGATCTCAAACGTTGTCCAAGTAAATCTTATTGCAAAATAGTGTGCATTTTTCGAACCGGCTCTTTAACTTTTGCCACAAAATCCAGAAGGGTAACGAGAGTTGTAAACGGTCATATTGTCAATTACGGGTTTTATGTTGTACAAAACGAAGAAAATCCAAAAGCGGTAATCTTTTGCCATCAATCAAAAATCCTATTTATATGATATTGATGCAATCCACGGGACAGAAAGACGACAAAGAACTAACAGTAACAAAGCAAGCTGACCTTCCTGAGTTGTTGAGTGCTGAACGACTGAGTAAACTGAAACTGAACTGAAACAAGAAACAGCAACCGCAAATATCAACGTGCAAATATCATGCATGATCATGATCATGCATCATTCTTTCATTTGCTCACCCACAGCACCATTAGATCCACATAACTGTTACTTTAAACTATAATTCAGACATAAAATGACGTTTTCGTATTTTAATTTCACAGGTTTTAACTGTAGCAAATGACGATCTTGGAAAGTTCCATTTAGAAGGAGAGCCTTTGAATAAAATTACAACTTCAAAGTGGAGGAATGGTGAAGATCAAAAGTGGACAGTCAAACTTTGGGGTAATAATTTGTAATAATCTAAAATTATAGCTTATCGTTCATCGTTATCATGCACACTATTTTGCAATAAGATTTACTTGGACAACGTTTGAGATCGATTGCAGGTTGTATTTTTCGTTTTTTGCAGGGAAACGCTATTTTCGATTATATCCTGGAGAAAAAGAAAAAGAAAAAAATGCGTTAACCTACAAGGTTTACATGGAGGACTTTCCTATTCCGAATATCTGGGAAATCTACAACATAGGGAATGGAAAGCATTGGCAAATCAAAAAGTATCGTGGAAAATGCTTGACTTATTTGGGGTATGCCTGACATGACTTTCTAACTTTCTATACTCAAACTGTACCGTAACTTTGTGGTTTCCTGTTTAAAATTTTTTACAGAACTGATGTAATAATGAAATAATATAATTTTTGTGAACAGGATGGAAAAAGAATTAGGAGAGGAAAAATGTGATAAACGTGCCGATAACCAGCTGTGGCATTTTCACTTGCTCAATGAATAAACAATTTTTTTCCTAATTGTTATCAATATTAAATTACAAGTAAATACCGCTAGTATGGTTTTGAAGTTTTGATTAGGTTACTAATTAATTATAACATCAATGACGTGATTTCCATATATGTTATTAACACAAGTACAATTTGACAATTTTCCTTATTCAATGTGCGTTTTAGTTGAATGTAATCTCAAGTCTCAACAAAAACAATCCGACCTCAAAAGATGTTGTCCTATTATTTAAAAAAAATAAATTATTAAGACTTATTAAATCTGTACACTTGTGAATGAAAGTTACTCAATGACTAAAGTGTTGATGTCATCATCATTTAATTACCATACAAGCCGCATGCTGTTATTAAAAACCACAATACACTTTTAGACATTATTTTTAAGTTTTTGAGAGCTATAAAAGGCATTTTTACATCTTATGAATTAATTTCATCACAGACATTACAAGTTAAAACATTACAAATTGCATATCGCAACCATGGCTCATAGTCATAATCTGTACTTTTGCTTGCTGGTCGTCCTTGCACTGGTCTTGTTCCCGTCAACATCGGGTCAAGAAGACAGTCACGAGGGATACGAATACGAATACGTATCATACGAAGATGAAGAGTATGCAATTTAATTTATTTTTTAAAGAGGTGACCGTTTAATTAACACGAGACTTTACATTTTCAGTGACTCTTATGGTGCTCGATCCGAAAGACAGGCTCAGTGTGGGTGCAGTTCAGATATTTACAACCTTCGAACCGCTATAAATGAATTGCGACAGGTAAACAAATGAAAGCGAACATGTTTATGTTATGTATAACATTGTGTTTATTGTTCAAATGACTTACAATTTCTTTTAGAAATTTGAAAGTTTCAAGAATCAAAATAATCGAGGACCGCCTGGTTTGCCAGGTCCGACAGGTCCGACAGGGCTACGTGGGCTTCCAGGCGCTTCCGGTCCTCCAGGCATAAGAGGAGCTACAGGACTTCCAGGACCAAAAGGGTATTAAACTCATACGTTATCATTTATCATCATCATTATTATTAACTTGTGAACCGCGGACTTTATAAGTTGTTAAATTAATGGTACTATCTTGTTTATATTATGAATCAAAATTATAATTTTCAGACCACCAGGGCTTCCAGGAGGAGTAGCTCCGCCGCTTCCACCAAAACCGAAGAGATATTCATATTATTAATGAAATGAAGATTTTTGTTCTCTGATCCTACAATTAGTGTCTTTTTTAAGAGATGAGATTTCCTACGCAATATCCTCTAGTAAAAGTAGTTGTTTCACGCTGCCCCAATTACGCTTCATTCATGCTCATGTTGACTTGCTGACAAAAGACACTTTAATTTCATAACTTTATAATATTATAATATTGGAGTGGGGTGCGGATTTGGATTAATCACTTCAAAATGATGGTGAGTATTTAAGCAACAGTAGCTCCATAGTTTAATATTTGTTGGAAAATTATACTGCTTTGAAAATCTTTGGCCTTTAATATTAGAATATTATTTAACGAGCTTTGTACGCTCATCTTGCTCTGCTCTGTCTAATTACAAATTGTGCGTTGTGTACGAACTATAATTGAGACTTTTAGGGCTCTTTGAGCACGATACTATTGACATTTCTGTAATTATGACTCATTTCGTTAATAAAGTTTTCGTCACAAAACACGTAAATACGATACCACCTTTGCCCTGACTGTACTACTTTACTTCATGCGTCTGTTTCCCTTCTGTCGGATTGTTCACCAAAGTCGAAGTCAGGTCATTAGGTGAGAGCGAACGTCATGTACACCGAACACGTAAACAAATATGACCTTTTGAACCACATATCTCCTGAAACGACCCCTCCAATAGCATTTGACAACCAACCCACGACGGTGGACGATGACGATGACAGACAGAGAGACATGAACACAACTCTGTTACTCGATAAAGTGTTCGTTACTCTGTCATTAATTACATTCAATGACAGGAAAGATAAACTCTTCATACACGTTGGTGAGGATTTTTTTCCAGGCACTGGATGCGTGAATGGAAAAAATGAAGAAAAGCGGGCAGGGAAAAAAATTCCATGCTTTCTATAGTTTGGTTCTGGATCCATGAGCGGTTGGCATCTTGGCATTGTCGGTGATTGTAATGAGACTAGCTAAAATTCTAACAAATTCTAATGGAAACTATGAAAAAACAACGCATTCATTATTTCATAATTTACTTCACTGGTTTCAGGAAACTCTGACGATGAAATTCCATAAAAAAGAATGACGCACGTTGCCCCGCGAATGTAAGCGAATTCGTCAGTCTAGAACTGTTACACGACCTATATGTCAACAAACGACTTTTGATCTTTCATCCTGATAAGTTTGTTTGGAAAAGAATCCATATGCGACATGCCAATCCTATCCTGTACGATGTATTATTGCATTGTATGCCATAATAATAGTTAAAAGTTTATCATTATCATTATCCGAAATGATACTTTGGGCAATTTCCACTGTCCCTTTGAGTTTGCGATGAAAGGAACGTCAGCCTGTACCTCTATACAGTAGAAAGCATAGAAGCTGATAAGAAATAGTAAGATTTCCAATCGATGTGAAGCCAAATCCAGTGTTGTAAACCACTGTGCACATTGACTGTTCACATGGAAAGGTTGAGAAAGAGGATGACGCCATGGGTTCGGGCGGTGTCGGCCTTTTGTCGGATTTTTAGTATAAATAGCGCATGGCTCTGTCGCAGCCGGCATCGAATCGAGTCGCAGTCACACTCACTCTTGTACTTTTACTCTTTTACCCTTGCACAGTTTTTGTCCGTCTCTCTTTCTGTCTCACCTCTCAAGTCTCAAAACTTTAAAATCGTTTCATCATTTCTCATTCACATTTTGACCATTGTACATTCCGAGGTTCATTCTCCCGGCGTACTTTTCGAAGAATTTGAGGTTTAAACTCAGTTATCAATTTCCCTTTTGTTTCAAAAACACAAAATCCTCTTCAAAATGCCAGTCGTGAAAGTCAACAGTCCGAATGTAGTGTACGGAGATGACATCATCCGTTCCAAGTACATGTACGAATCGTCTAGCGTTGACACTGCTAGTGGTCAGATTACGGTAAGTCACGACACTCACGACATTCTCGCTAAACCAAAAGCAGCTATAACATTATTCTTGAAATTAATTTTATAGTAAATTTATTTTATGGATTAAGCGACTTTCACAAGTCGCAACAATTTTTTAGTCTTGTTATGTATTCAGTTTGTGCTGTAATTGTTATTCATTTCGATAGATTCAACCAACCAGTGTGGAAATGGAAGTGGTGACGGAAATGAAGGTACCGAAACTTGGTGTGATGATGGTGGGCTGGGGAGGAAATAATGGAACTACGTTCACTGGAATGTTGCTTGCTAACAAACATAAGATGAGTTGGAACACCAAGAAGGGAATTCAGCATGCAGATCTCCTCGGGTCTATCAGTTTCGCAGGGACGTTTCCCGTAGGACTTGATGCTAAGGGACAAGAGATATTTGTCCCAGTAAAGGATTTGGTAAGTTATTGATTCATTTTAGCATTGAATTGGAATTACTATTTTGTTTAACATCCTCTTGTTTGTCACATTTAATCCTCTTAATGATCTTTTATTTAGATTCCTCTTTTCAATCCTTTGGACATTGAATTGGACGGATGGGACATTTCAGCCATGAACTTGGCCGACGGAATGGGTCGTGCAGGCGTGTTCGAGTATGAGTTGCAGTCTAAACTTCGTCCGCTTATGGAACATTTGAAGCCAAGACCTTCAGTTTTTTATCAAGACTTCGTCGCAGCCAATCAGACAGAACGAGCTGACAATGTCATTCTGGGCACAAAATGGGAGCAGTTACAGCAGGTTAGCAGTTAGCATTAGCATTACAGTCATTACTCATCCATCTACCTATAATAGTACTTTGAAGTTTGAAGTCCTTCGTGTTTTATTGCCGTTCTTGTTTAGTCTTCGTAGTAATTACATAAAGTTTTTATTAAATCCAAGTTTTATGTTTCAGTAAAGTACCATTTTAATTACACAGTAGTACTTTGGGTTAGCTGGAATTACAATCAGGATGACACGCGAAGTTTATGTAACAAAGGAAGCGGCGAAAATGCCTTCTACCTTCATAATCGACATAAGTTATACGTGCGATTACTTGTAATGTTTTTGCTGATGGTATTTTTCTATTTTCAGCTCCGAGCGGACATTCGTGACTTTAAGGCAAAGAAACACGTCGAAAAAATCGTTATCATGTGGGTAGGTAACACGGAACGTCACGTCGACATCATTTCCGGTCTCAATGATACTTGGGCCAATTTGGAAACAGCGATTAAAGCAAATGCCCATGAAATTTCACCATCCACGCTGTATGCTGTCGCCGCTATTTTGGAAAATGTAATTTCTATTTGCATTTGTTAAAGGTTTTCAATTTGTGGTGTGATAAGTTATGCAATTCATGTAATGTATATATTTTTAAACTGTTTATGTTTCAGTGCGGATACATTAATGGCTCTCCACAAAACACTCTAGTTCCGGGAGTTGCAGAACTGGCTGAACAAAGAGGCATTCCTGTTGCTGGTGATGATCTCAAAACTGGACAAACAAAGCTGAAGTCAGTTCTGATGGATTATCTGGTCGGAGCCGGAATTCGTCCAGACTCAATCGTGTCGTATAATCATTTGGGCAATAATGATGGGAAGAACTTGTCAGCTCCACATACGTTTAGGTACCCATGCTGCATAATATTCACAGTAGTAATTTCAGCTTTCAGTCCGGTTTAACTGTATTTGTATAAGTCAAACCGTGCAAGTAACCGATTGCAATATCATATAGTTATAAAAATGTATATTAATAACATGGCACTATTGGTATAAACAGATCAAAGGAAATTACGAAGACGGGTGTTGTAGAAGATTTAGTCAACTCCAATCGTTTGATCTACCCCGAAGGGTCCAAAGGACCTGACCACCTTGTCGTAATCAAATACGTTCCTTCAGTTGGTGACAGTAAACGAGCTATGGACGAGTACACTTCATCTATTGCAATGGGCGGATTGAACACACTTGTCATTCACAACACTTGTGAAGACTCTCTTCTCGCCGCTCCAATCATGCTTGACCTGCTCATCTTCATGGAACTCTTTCAGCGTATTTCCTTCAAAATTGATGGACAAGTCGTTCCGTTACCCATCGGCTCTATTTTGGGGTACTGGCTTAAGGCTCCGTTAAAAACAATGACGAATTCTCTATTTCGTCAACGGGCTTGCATTGAAAACTTGATTCGAGCAGCCCTCTCACTTCCGGCAACGAACCATTTGTTCTTACCTTCACAGATTGCTCCAAAACGTGTCGCCAACGGAATCGAAACCAACGGCAGCAGCGAAATCACTGCAATTAAAAAGGCCAAATTGGTTGATAAGAACGGTATCCAGAAACATTCCATCACAGCAACGAACGGGCAGAGCAATGGAAATGGTTTTCACGCTTAGTTCTTTACATGGAAAATTCTACAAACCTTTGCACGCATTTTGGCAACTTCACGTGTTCTAGTAATTATAGCAAACCTTTTCTAATGATGAAATGATCAATATTCCAAACAGTGTAAAATTAGTAACTTATTTCAAAGTATTTAATGCGGCAGTTTCTTCATGGCCTCTGTCGTTTGTTGGTAAACTTAACTAGTAAGTTGTTGTTTTTATTGTAACTTCACACCGTGAAAGGCAGTGCCTAATTTACTTATAAGAAGTTTCCCGTTAATGTTTTTTAATTCTGATTATCGGTATTCAATAATGCATGCTAGTATACCAAATAAGAATATCAATTTATAGACTCTTTATTGCCTACTTGAGTGCTCTTAATCGGCAACGCTAGTACTTGTACATTGTACCTTTGTAGACCATTACCATTGTACCTCTTTGACTCTTTGTGCAATGTACCTTGATCAACTATAAATATAGCTCATAAAATGTTTCAAATTGTAATTTGACTTGTTGTAGAAAGGAATGGCTTTATTAGATATTCAAAATTGTATTTTCAAAAGCACTGATTTGATTGACTGGAAAATAAAATATATTCAAATTATAATTATAATTGACTACCTTACATTCCCAGAAATAATTACTTTTCATGTTTAAATCTCTTTAATTTAATTCTCCAAATTCACCAAGTTTATAATAAAACTGAAAACGGCATTCATGAAACACGTCACACGGGTTGGGAAATATGGGTCTAGGTTACTTAGTTATTTCCAACTGAGCTCTGCAGGTGTGCAGACTTTTGCTGACATGTCTACTGTCTACTAACTCATCATGTGTCAAGAAACGGAAGCAGTGCACTTGAGGAAGCAAGGCCAGACGATTTGTCGTTCATCGTCGAGTTGCAGTCATCACCGGGAACTCGAACTGGTCAGACGTTCTGACCATGGCGAGGAAAGTTTTCCCGCTGTCCAAAAAACCTTCATTGGCCGAATATGTGTCTCCCATTTCATTTTTGGAAGCTAGAAAGTCTGAAGATTTCGAGCACAGTTGTGATGAAAGGTGCTATAATAAATTTCCAATTCATTGGGTAAGAATCGTAAAATTCATTTTTCTGTCAAACAATTCACTCCTTTTCCCTGAAGTATAATTTGACGATTCTCTATCATTTGTACTCAACCCTTGCAAACAGTCTGCACGTAGGGGTGAATTGGACAAATTCAAGCTTCTTGTGGAGGACAAAGCTGCTCATTTAAAGCGTGTTGACTGCCAAGGATGCACAATCTTTCATCACATTGCTATGCAAAGTAAGTTGAATTCGAATTTAAAATTACAGTATTAGTATTCTAAATACACTAATTTTTAAGTTTTTATTGTTGCTTTGAATGTTCGAACACAGACCTGAAAACAAGTAAAGAAATGGCAGAAATCTTGATAACTCGAGTCGATGATCATTACTTGGATCGTCATTTTCTCGATATAAAAGACGCTATGGAGAGAACAGCATTGCACTATGCTGCAACGACGGGGCAAGCTGATTTAATTGAAAAGTTCATTAAAGCTGGAGCAAGTCCGCACCTTAAAGATTGCACGGGCGACAAACCGTTGCATAAATCGGCTTCCGGTAAGTAAGAATGACAACAACGGTTTATTATTATAAAACTAAAGTATTTATATTAGGTAATTATTTATGTGTATGTTCGATTTGGTCTTCTAATTTTGGTGTAATATGTAATAATAATAAGAGTAACGGCCTTGACGTTACACCTGACTCTCAGTGACTCATTTGTAAAAAGCCTTCAACTAAAGCTGCTTTCCCGTTTGAATGTTTAATGATCTTTCAGGAAATTCCTTGGAGTACGTCCGATGTACCGAACTGCTCTTGGACGTGGAGGACAATGTAAATGTGCAAAACCATTATGGCCAAAATGCCTTGCATGTTGCCTTGTCCAAGGCGTGTAATCCACCCTTAGTCGAGTTGCTTTTGAGTCGTGGCCTTGCTCATTCCGGAATTTGTGATGACACAAATATGACTTTTGCCGGAAGTACTGTACTTCATTACGTCGCGTTGTGGGGTTAGTTACTTTTTAATCAAGTTATTATACATAGTAAACGTTTTGCATGCCTGTCCATGATTAAGGTTGAATGGGCTGATTTCAGCTAACAATGATTTGCCAGAGAATGTTCAGTGCATTGACAAGCTATTAGCATTTTGCACTTACGAGGACGTCAATGCCCGGGCTATTGGAGACAAAGGGAAGACGCCTTTGCATGTTGCAGCAAGTCAACTATCCTTTCGTGTTATTGCCAAAATTTGCGGTCATGAGCATACAAATATTTTCGCAGTTGATGATTCAAAGTCTACAGCATTACACATTGTTGCGCATTGTGGTAATATTTCAAAAAATATCATGTCTTTACTACAGCTACATCTATAGTCATGTTCATTATTAGAATATAGAATCCAATTAATTTGTACTACCAAATTAATGTAATAATGTTAATGCTCGTTCAAGGGAGTTTTGGCTGGCCTTTAACCGGAGTGGCAGCATGTAAAGCCATTTTAGAATGCGACAAGCTAACTAAAAAAGACGACAAAGTTCGTTTTTTAGACATGCGTGACAGTAAAGGAGAAACTGCACTTGAAATTGCTGTCAAAGCTGATTGTGCAGCTATTTCGCAAACGATACTTATGGCCCATCCTGAACCTCCCGAAGATTGGTAATGGTAGTAATATTTCCACGAATGAGATTATTTAGGACAATATATTGTGCAAATTGCAAAATGTTTAATACAAATAGGATTGATGTTACTCTACAAAAACGTATTTACGAGAAAGTTCCGGAAATCATGCTGCCACTAATGGACTCATCCATTGTGTTCGAACAGAAGAATTATGATGCGGATGATGAAAAGTTTGAAACTAGATTAGGGTAACTCAAATTAACCTTTGGCAATTATCTTTCTGGACTTTGCTAAATGCATTAATTGTCGCAAATTCTTGTAGTGCGGTAATAGGTTTTAAACTCAATGATGATATTCTTCATAACTTGAATGGCTTCGAACCGTACAATCCCCGAGGTGGACGACAACGGATTAGACGAGAAACTGATCTTTTATCCATTCTCCTCAAGTCCAAAGACGTTCGTAAAGATGAAATGGAAAACGTTATGGATCACCCAATTGTAGAACTGTTTGTAATGGAAAAGTGGAAAAAACTACGTGGACTTTTTTGGATATCATTTTTCTTTCATGTAAATACGATATACGAATGATTTACAATATGATTTATAGTATGAGAAACTGTCCGTGGTCTGTTCATGTGCACTTTGATATGCTAATTTAACTATTTTCATGTGTATTTGCAGATTATTTGGATACTTTTGTACGCAACATTTGTCATAACAGTGTTCTGGGTGCATTGTCCCCCACCTGCCAATTTTACATCTCTCGGTGAATATGGATGTCCTGACCTACCCATTCCCGATATTGATCTTGGGAATGGAACGAATGAAACAACTACTCCTTCTTCTTCTTACTTTAATTATCGCAACAGACATCATAATCATTACCTTTGGGGACAGCGAGATTACTATGATCAAGAAAATGGCACTTTTATTGAACCACCACCTCTTTATAACAGTATAATTTTACACTAGACTTGTAGAATTTATTACTATTTCATCTTGATCCTGATAATCATGCAATGATTCATGTTGATTATTTGTAACACTTAAGATATGGGCTGTGGTTGTTACCTCAATATCCATGAACTGATCTTCGGCTACACTCTTGTGGGACTGCTGCTTTTCCTTTGGTCGGGCAAGACAATCATTCAATTGTGGAGTATCGGAATTTGGCGACTTGTCACTTGGCAGAATGTGGTTCACATTATTTTCACGACGCTCGTGTGTGCAACAGTCTTGACGGTTTGTCTTATGGGTGCTGCATTTTGGCACTATTGGGTTACTTCGGTAAGTTCAGTTTATTAATCTGGATAATATACTATGTACATTAGCTGTCATAATGTTATTCAACTTTATTCCGGTGTTTTCCTTCCCTTGTTTCGCACAGTTGAACATCATCATTGCAGCATTCATTGCTCTTTGGCATATTCGAAAAATCCCATCCTTGGGGTTGTATGCCGATGTATTTTTACGTGCATGCAAAAAAATGTTTAGTTTGATGGTGGCCTTTTCTCCAATCATCCTCGGGTTTACGTTGGCAATCAGTCTCGTGCTTCCAGAGGTTAGAATCTCGTTAAAAAGTATTCATTTCCAGGATTGTTATGCAATTTATATTCAAATCACTTTCTACTATATTCAAATTGCATTTTAATTTTAGAATCCGTCGTTTCCTCATCTGTACTTCAGTATCGTAAAAATCCTTGTGATGCTTATCGGGGAAATCAATTACGATGACATTTTTTACGAAAGTCGTTACCATTACATGACACCTTTTCGCACTTATGCAATCATACTCTACGCATTCTTCATTATAATCGTCACTATTGTCATGTTCAATTTACTGCTGGGTTTTACAATCAGTGACATTCAGGTAACAGAGAACGGACAATCCAATCCAACTTATATGAGGTAACTTTTTATTAATCTCCAAAAATAAAATGTAGTAATCTGGATATTTATTATTACAGGCGCTAGAAGCTAGAAGTGAGAAAAAACTATTGTACAGTACATTAAAACAAGTAATTGTACTAGAGAAAATCATAATGACGTACATAACTCAAGCTTTTGTGCCAAAACGCATTTTGCGTCTGTATTTAGTCATCACTGACAAATCTTATTGGGACGGTTATCCTGGGTAAACATTAATTTTTTACGTCGAGAATGATTCGTTGCTGATTAGGTTAGTGATTACCTCTAATTTATTTTTTTAAAATTTCGTAACAGGAGCAGATTGCGCTGCAGGATGGATGACATGCCACCCAGACTAAGAAGAAAAGTGAGAAGTTTAGCCAAAGAGCAGGAGTTGAAGAAGACAAGTTAACATAGAACAAAGTAAACGAATCTAAAGAATTTTACTGAAACCATTCACAAGAAGCACATCGCATCATGAAAATAATTTAACGTTTGTAGTAATAATAAAGATGCATTTTGTAAAACAATTATCGAATTCCCATTTGTGAAAAGCGTTGAATGATCTGTTGCATTTCATCCGGTGATACTTTCCCATCTGAATCCACGTCGAGCATTTTCATCAACTTCTCCGGTTCTACTTTTTGGCCAGTTTGACTGAAAGCTTCTGCTTTCGATTCCATTGTTTTAGCTAAATGAGCGACTTCGGCCTGTATTTTTTTAAAATGATAAGTTATTTAGCGTGTGTAGAAACCGCTAAAAAGGAAGTAATAGAAAAGATAGATTAGATAGAAAAGGAAATGATATTACTTCATCCAAATATCCGTTTTCATCTAAATCAATTTCCTTAAAGGAGTCTGAGTATTTCTGTTTTTGAATTTGTTCAGCTTGCTCCAGCACGACTCTCATTTCGAAAATGGAAAGTTGTCCATCTTCATCTTTGTCCAATTCTACAAACTTGTCTTCAAACTGATCATCTTTTGGAGCAAGACTTCCATGTACTTTGGCTAACTGAGTCAAATGTGTTCGCAATTCTTCCTGTAGATATGATATAACACAAATTGATAATCATTTGAAACCATTCTCTCTACCACCTTCGGTTAAATTCTAATTTAATTGGATTACCTGTGATATTAAATCATTTTTGTCGACGTCAATATGTTTAAACATGGCTTCTAATTTCTCTTCAGTAGTAGGCGGCTTTCTCGGTAACATCACTTGAAATTCTTGAAACGAAATTTTTTCATCTTTGTCTGTGTCCAAGTGTTCAAAAATTTGTTTTTTCTGCTCGTCAGTCATTTTTACCCCGTTTTGAGCTTCTTGTGATGTTGACTTTTTATATTCTTCCTAAAATCATTAAACGTAGTTATTTCGAGGTTTCTGAACATCAGTTTGTAGTACAAAAATTGACCTTCATAGTCATGCCGAATCGCCTAAGAACAATTACTTACAGTATCAAGAAAACCGTCATCATTAGCATCCGATTCGATAAAAACTGAAGGGGACATTTTGATAACAGTTTCCAACTCTTTCCCATTCAAATAATCTAACTGCTTGTAAGGTTCCAAAGCATTGTTAATACGTTTCCCCATTTTTGAAACAACTTTCATGAAACCCAAAAGGTTAAGTCTGTCATCCGTCATGATGTCCAACACATCCATGAAGAGTAACAACGTTTCCGTTTCAGGGATAACAGAGCCAAGCACATTGTCTACTTCCATCTATACACACAAATCAAACATAAACCTAATTCACTTACTTGTCTGATTTTAATTAACATTAATAAATAACTTTTACTCTACTGGAATTATAAATCCGTCGTCGTCAGCATCAAACGTTTTGAAAACTTCTAAGACTCGTTTGACGATCAATTCTGGACGACGACTTCCGGCTTCGTCCAGCTCAGACACTTGAACACGACGATCCCCATTTAAGTCGATGTATGCTAAAATGAACTCAAGTTCTACGACAGTTTGATTTTCGATGACTGCATCCAATTGTCGCTTAAACTGGTTCTGAAAACGGAGAATTATATATTATGTAGAAAACGGCAGTTTCCTAACTAATGAATTATGAAGCTAAATTAGTAATTAAATAATTAAATTACTCTTGAAACATAATCTCCAGGTTTGTCAATTGTGAGATCTTCTTCCTGCTCATCAGCTTCAGGTTTGCTAGGTTCGTTTGTATTTGTGCTTGCCTTTCCGTCATTTTCATGGTTTTCCGTAGTCCATACATTATGTTTGTCTTCTCCACCATCTGCGTTATTAGATTTTATTATAAAGTTTTATGCTGAAGCAGTATACAAAAAGGTCATACAGAATGTTTCTACAAGAATTGTGATTTTATAGCTAAAACCTAAAAGTGAAAAAGAAAATATTTTAATTAATATTTAATTTAATATTTAATTGTTTTGTCACTACTCACTAGTCACTATGTTCTTGGAACATTACCTTTTCCACATTCCGGTTCACCTTTTGCATTTAAAGAGCATGTTCCTTCTTGTTCGTCGCTGTCTTCAACTTCATCGACAACTTCTTCAGAATCATCGTCTATATGGATATCTTTAGATGCCTGAATTTGTAGCAACGATGCACAAAACAAAGTTACTAGTAGTAAATGAACAATTTTCATCGTGGGATTGAAATAAGTTTTCTAATTAAATCTAGTTTTGATGCGTTTTTGACACTTTATTAATTTCACATTCGGCTTGGATGCAGTCTGGATCTGGAGTCTGGACGTCTGGAATCTGGAGCTACGTTCCGCATGCCTCAGACCATTGTCCTTAGTTTAATAAACCACGTAGCCTTAATGCGTTATCTGTTATCTAATCAGAGACACTGGGACATTTATCCTTGAGCGATTTGTTAATTCATGCCTCATTTATAAACCTGACTACCTGGCTACAATACTGATTTATGAACATTATAATAACAATAATGATGATTTATGAGCCAAAGTTTAATTGAAATTAAACGTTTTATTTTTGGTAGAATTTTTCTTTATCTTTATTGAATTCATGATTTTAGAATAGGAGCATAATAATAATTTCAATTTCACGTATACGTAAACCACTAAAGATCAGTAATTGTATTGATCTGTTGATTATTACCAAATCGTACGTCGACCAAGATGTGAAACGTTCGTTAAATAATAATAAGTTACGTAGATCATCAATCACCATCATTGAAGAGAGCAGGTGATTCCCGGAACACAGTTAAATGTGCTTAAATGGATTTTATAACCACGTTTCCTTTACACTGGAATTCCAAACGAGTCAGAGAGAAGTGAGTGCATCCAACCGGTTGAATTCGAGATCAGCGCATGCAATGTTGGCTGCTGTTTGTTTTGGGAGATGAGGATTGTTTTTGCTCATTGCGTAAGACTTCAATCTTTCAATTTGAGTTGCCATTTTTTGGAGTTCTTCCTGTTGTGAAAGTAGAATAAATTGCAAACGTTAGATGATGTTAATACGAATTTGCTCATAATTTGAAAGTTTACATTCATGCAAAATTAAGTTTACTTTAAGCTGCTGATTCTCTTCTGCCAAATCGAGAGTTTCATGTCCAAAGCCATTAGCGGAATTCGGGATTTCTTTCATCGCTGCAGCATCTCCGCGTATTATGCTGTAAAGCTGAACCACCGGAAGTAAATAATGTTAATTTTTGTGTCTTTAATAAATGAGAATATAATGAAGTAATAAAAGTCATCATACTTTGCTGCCATAAACGAAAATTATAGTCACAGTAGTGCTCATTTGAGTTCGGAGGAATGCCAACATATATTTCATATCTGGCCCCGCTTGTGGGACAATTAGTAAACTGCAAACGAAGCAAACAACAGACAATCATTCTTCACGTGTCATTCGGATTGTGCCATGATACAAAACTCGGAGGATGGATGATTCAATTAGTGCTGAGTTCAATAATTGAGATTAATGAGCTTACTGCAAAGACACCATCAGAACGTTGACGAATGCAATGTTGTAAATGGAGTAGGAAATGTATTGAGCATCTGGGTTCTCCCGAATCCGCCAACAAATCCAGATTCCGTATGTGAGAAATATCACTTCTCCGATGGCTAATGAGTGGTCCCACCTAAAAAAGATTTTTAAACGTTTCTAGTGTAAAATTGAATCATCCAAGGCCAAGGCAATAAGCAAGGACAGGGATCCAAAGAATGCACGAATGCGCCATGCGCCCCAACTCCAACCACGATGATGACAACATAATGTTTCACACAAAACTAAAGTATTAAAAAACCATGAAATTATAACTCACCAATTGTAAATACATTGAGTGAACTTGAGGTTTTCTAACGTGAACATGTCAAAAACTCCAGGTGGATCACTGATTGTCCATGCAAATAGATACAGTAGCATGATGACCATTATTGGACTCATCCAGTGTAAAAGATGCTTTTCCGTTAGCTTGATTTTATGAGCTGATTTTACTCGAAAAGTTAGATAAACTCTGCAAAGAATCCAGAATCCAAAGAGAACCTTGACCTTAGCCTTTACTGACACTAATATTTGAATTTTAGCAAGTAATTGAAGGACGTACCGACACAGTTTCATATACAGTGCTGTATATGTAATGCAAAATCCCAAGTGCCTCGTCCATTTGACGGCGACACAAGACGCATGGGTCAAAAGCGGAAATAGAGCCACCATCTAAAAATTAAAATCAGCAGTAAGGCAGTAATGCATAAGCAGTCCTTCCGTTTGTATACAGTAAATGCATCGATATGAATGTTTCATTATTCATTATATCATTATATCAGTAATCATTATTACTTTATTATTTATTACCCACCTCACAGTACATAATAATGCACCCCGCAAGGGTGATGCAGTGAAAAATAGGGGACGAACTTTTAAAGACGGGTAATTTACGGAATTTGTATGTCAACATGACGAGGCCGACAGATGCAACGCAGCAGAATATTGAGACACTCAATAGCACCAACCTTTATTAATCAAACATTTCAATAAACATCACATGAATCACATCACAGATCACGATCATTAAAAACATTAAACAACATAAGAACAAATTTTAAGGATTGGACCTAATGTCTAAAATAGAATTGTGTTTTAATTGTCGTACCTAAATATTAAATTAATCGGAGCTAAACAAGACGTTCCTTCCACGCAGTTATCACAGCCGTCTGGACACTTTTTGCAAGTCACGATATCCGGGTACATCACAGAATCATTTCCATTCGTCTTGTGGAGTAACCATGTTTCCCATGCAGCTGCGATGCAAAAGACCAAACATGTTTCCGTATTCAATTAGAAATGAATAATTTAATTTGATTTGAATATGACTTACACTCTGCCAAAGTTCCGTTGATTGTGTTGTTGAGCGTCTTGTTGTACGCGAAAGTGTTGTTGCAACAGCGACAATCATAGCTGCCCAATTGCCATCCCCTACCACTGATGAAATGGCACTATACAAAGTGGAATTAATTTGTATTATACTATGGACTATGGACAGTAATGTATAAATAAGTACAATAATAAAACGAGAGGAAATGTTTTGCGATTGTAGCGTTTTACCCGAGAAGTCTGATTGCGTCGATCGCATTTATGTGTATTCCGGAAAAAGTCAAGAGGATTGTCCTGAAAGTCGTCCTCACGCTCATCATCACCTTTGTCATAGCCGCATTGATTAATGTCGTACTTGCTGAGATCAATGTCAAAGCTCAGCTCCCCAAACACTGTAATTCCACTGAGAGCGAGAGCAACAAATTAATCAAATTAGCTTTAATAGGATTACCAAAACGAATTACCAGTACTTTTCAAAATAGAATTGAAATACAATTTAATTGATTCTGTACACGTTAGAATTAGAATACATGTTACGTACCTACGAGTGATGTTGATTGGAAACCAAGCAGTGTAGGATGCAAGCCATTTCCGTTCGTTCTCGTAAAAAGATTCATTTAAATGGCTGAAAGCATCAATCTCACTGTCGAAACTGCTACAGTTGACATACGGCCAGGTCCAAAAAGCAGAAATGTTCGCCTTGCCCCAATCAATGAAACGATGTTTTTGTCCCACGACGAGTTCTGGAGCTGTGGCGTCATCAAAATTGTTATCATTTCTCTCTTCTGTCATGAACTTTCCTCTATTAGCTACCGCATCGTTCGGGTCATAGAACCATGGTTCACGACGCATTTCATCCACACCCACGTAACTTTTGTGCGGAGTGTACATTTCTTGTCGACTTTGTCCTTTCGTAAAGATCACAAGGCGGATGGACCTGACAACATCGCCGTCCCGCAGGGAACTCAGGACGTACTGGTAAATACTCGTGTCATCTGTACCAATAAACGAATAAACCCCCAATAGAGAACATGATACCATCATCTCATTTATAGATTACTTTTTATGGTCATTTCATGGAGTTCGTGGAATCAATTCATATTTCCAAAACAATAATAACGTCCCAACCCTCCAACCTTTGATGTAGCAATACAACTGGATGGCCAAGCAAACAAAACAAACAAATGCCTTTGGCTAATTGAGACTTTACTTAGCAAATGCTATAAAAAGTAATCTCATATTGAAAGATGCCTGCTGTTTTATTAGCAACGACGTTACCAAAAGTACAAAAGCATACGGCCGCACCAGGACCAGAATTCAATAAAAATAAAGCTACAAAGAATAAGAATTGCAAGATTTTCCTATAACACACACAGACACACTACACGGAATCACTAATTTGTTGTTCTACTAACTAATTATGTTTTATGTACCATAGTAGTACAACAAGTACAAAAGTAATATCAGCTTTATAAATGGACCAGTACTGTAGTAAACACTGTGTGATCCTGTCTAAAAGCCTAATTAAGTCCCATGTGTACCTGAAGAAGCCTGCTCGTAGACAGAAGTTAATGTATAGTACATATATGAGAGAGAAAGAAATGAAAAAAACTGGGTAATGGTTGGCTAGTAATAGTAAGCAATATAACAAGACGAAGCAATGTGAAGTGAGGATTATATAATAAGGATTACAGCTGAAATGAATACAAAAACATAAGACACATTTTGAGCAAACCTTGTGCAATGCTGGAGCTCCTTTTCAATTTGTACAAAAAGGACACGATGAGACGTACTTTCTCAGTGGCCATTTGGGCGAAAGCAGTGGACACGCGGAGTCCTTCCATCATCTCATATTTCTTCATCATGCTGCACAAGTCACCCATGGCGTGGTTGGAGACCTTATGAACTTTGGACAAGATTCTCGTCTTCCTTACCAACTCCTCGTCTTCTTCCTGTATAAAAGTGGTAGACAACTAACATCAGAGGATGATACATGGAAGAACAATGGATGTTGAAGAGAAAAGATTATATGAAGGAAAATCGCGTAAGCCTGTTGGCCTTTTCTGTCTGACGACTCCATTATACAAACGGGATTGTCACCGAAACGTAATAAGGCTGCATGCTTTTACACTCTCAAATGATATAGAAAGTTGTTCAACTTTCTCCCTTTTGCGTTTTGCCCTTTTGCTGCTTTTATCGTCCTTCTTCACACAGTCGTGTAATATTATTCAGTGTGTGAATTTCCAGTATTCCTCCACATCATCTCACACTTTCTTATACTCCTGTACGTTGGATTCCATTTTTGCCTTTATGCATAATTTCTATTCCCTCGACACGGACAAGATTCCTGCATAAATGCTAACCCAACAGCCAAAAGGCAAAAGTAAGAAACATGGAAACATCCAGACAATCCAGAGATCCGATCTTGAGTTGCGACTTTCGACTTGCGAGGAGTCGTAGTCGAGTGACTCTCCAAGTCAACAAGAACACTTGAAGGAGCCAAACTGCCAGCGCAAAATAAAGTATAAAGGGTTAAAATGTAATATTATATACACTCTCAGGTTTTGGTTTCTGCATTCAACTCAACTGGCTATATTTTATATCAAAGAACCGTGGTTGTCGTCATCGTTGTCGCAAGAAATTCTTGGTTTTCACATTTTGCATTGCCTTTTCCAGTTTCCAAGTCTACTTTTCCCATTCCGCAATGGAAAAGGTTTTAAGGCATTTTCCCATTTGCTCGTGGATACATGCACATGAGGCTTTTGATAATGCAATCACATTGTATACAGTAGCTTCATGGCGACACTACCACTCCATTAGTAGGCCACGGCATTTTACTCACAAGTATCGATTTCATTGCTTCCTCTCATTGGTGCCATTTCCCTTGAGGCTTTATTGTACTTTCTTCATCGTGGCTTTTCCAGGTGTTACACCATCAGCTTTTTGGGACGTCTGCAGTTGAATGGTGAAAGTTGAAACTTATCCTAATGTAGTTAGAAATGCTTTCAGACACCTTTCTCTCATTGTGCGTTTGTTGATTTGGCATTATTTGCCTTTCTCCAAGACACTTATGGGGCTAGTTTGGATGCTGCTGTGTCATGCAGGAAAAGTTTTTGTACTCGCTAGAGACACGATGGAAAATGGACCTGTCAAAATCGTATGGCTCATTGTGCGCATGCAGACTCTATACAACCATATGGCATTTCCGCATTCGAACAAGTGCGAGAGGGAATAACAAGTGAACCTTTTAAAAAATGAGTAAATGCGACACACGAGTTGAAGTTGAAATGTTTTGATAAAAATGGGAAAAATCTAGTACAGAACAGGACATAATGCACGTTACACAGCGCTCACTACAGTATACAAAAAGTTGTAAACAACATTATGTATGTTTATGCAATGCTTATAAGCAGCATTTCGTCCTCTGTGAAAGCATTTTAACTTTTTTAAAATGTTGCGTTCCTCGACGGAATCAGTGCAAATGTAGAAACTGAGTCTCTTCTGAAAGTTTTTTTTTCAAAACAAGCCCATCTCACCTGCTTTTCTAGACGAGCAGACTCATCCGGGACAAAACCTGAAAGCCCTATGCATTACTTATAAAGATTCTGTTCGATGAAACCATGAAACCTTTCCGGGACAAGAGAAAATAGAAATGCCAATAGACATCATTGCCGATTCTCTCCAGAGTGTCTTGTATTTCAAGGAGTTTTACAGTACTGTAGTACTTGTACGCAACCTGAACCCTGAATCCTTTAGAAAAATCTATACCATTTGAAATCGTGCCTTGCTTTCACCAAGATTGCAAAAACACTATACTGTTGTTTGCAATGTGGCATCTTTATTCGTGCTTGATGGATCTTTCTGTTCCCTTGCGACATTTTAGCCAACAGCTATTCAAGTATTCTGTACGGTAAATATTAGTTACAGCACAATGGGAAAGACAACTCAGGCGAGATGGACAGGACAAAAGCAACGGACACTAGTAGAGCAAACAAAAAATATGAAGTACGATCATAAATATTGAGTTGGGTTTTGTATACTTTGTTTGCATTGGGTTATATCATATTTGTACATATATGAGATTGTATCTTTGTATCCATATTCCGTAACTAACTGGTTGCCATTATACTATATTTACGTTTTACAGTTACAGAGAAGCTATGAAGCTACAACATAGCATATTACATATTTTTTCCATACATGTGGGCTGGGAATGAGCACGACATATTGCATGTAGGATATAATGTAAAAGTCACAAGAGTCCGTATTCGGTAGGAAGACGAGCGAATGAAACCCAAAAAAGGAAATGTTCACACGAATGACAAAGACAGGTCAGAAATGTGCTCGTTGAGCTTATCAGTATGACAATTCGATTGTGTGGTCTCGTTGTATGTGTGTGGACAAAACGTTTTTGTGGTCATGTCTCATGTGTCAAGAGTTCTCAAAAAAGTAAGAATCTCCGGTCATGATTACTCATGGTTTGCCTTTAAAAAAAAATAAAAAAACCTGCACAAACTGCTGGTAAAAAGGGTAAAGTGAAGCATAAGAAAAGCTGTGGTTTCATATAAAACAGACTGATAGAACGTGGAGAAAGTGTGGCAAAAGCACCCAGGAAAGTCATTTGATGACAACACGCACAAGGAAAAAGCGACAGGCACTAATATTTTATGTAACTTTGGAGCAAAAGGCATTATTGTTTTGTTATTGTATTACATGGTAGGAGCGACCAACAGCCAGCAGCAGGCTCACTTCATGACAGGCTGTGGGCGCGTTTTCCTTTCCTCCTTATATTTGTTTTATTACCATGTTATTCTGGTTCTCGTCACTCCTTTCCCTTTGCTTTTCCCGAACGGATTAGGCGAATGTGCGTCATAATAACGAATGTCAGAAGAAAAATTATGAAGAATAGCATCAGTGGAAAAGGCACAATGAAATGTGAGAAGACTCACGTATGATGTCGGCGGATGATGGAAGTTACAGACAGGCATTGGCGAAAGGAAGGAATCTTACAATATTACGGACACAACAACAGCAGGTTCTAGTTTCCTAATTCCGAGTTTTCTCGTTGGATTGACTTTCCCCAAGTTTTATGGAACAGTAAAGAATGAAAAGAAAATCTTTTTCCTCAAATTATTATCATGTTTGCCAACATTATCTATCTCGAGTACACATCATCGAGAGAAAAGACTATATTCTTTGTTTGATATTATACTATAACTACTGTATACGGATGTATCAAGTGTTTTCTTTCTGAGGGTTTTCACTGAAAATCTCTCCAGAAGAGAAATTAAAGGATTCATTTCGTTTTCGGTTCGTTGACGATGATGCTTGACAGCGACATTGAAACAGGCAATCAGGCCCTTGAAACGAGACAAGACTAAAAGCAAAAATCAGAATAAGAAACCCTTTGAATTTTTCTTTTTTCATCTCTTTTACGAGTCACAAGCAGAATTGAACAAGGAACTCTGAATGATGTGATTTCGCCTATGATTTTCCTCATTTCCTTTTGTGCTCATTTTTCAATGGAATGTTTCCCTGTATATGTTGTAATACCAGGCTTTTTGGTTTGAAAGGCAATCTTTACAGCATGAAAACGTTAGACAAAGAAAAACAGAGGACGAGTGAAATGCTCAATCTCAAACGTGTGCATTTGAAAAGCACGACAAGTTTTTTCAGTAAGAGAAATGCAAAAACTTTTTCTTCAATGCTCTTTTCTCTCCATGCGTATTAAATATATAACTAAAAGAACTTCTTCCTTGTCTTTTCTAAGTATAGTCTCAAGTACTTTTTTCTCTCTTTCTACTGAAAAAGGGGAGAAATAATAAAATGATGCATCTGACTGGGTGAAGTGGACGTCTACGAGTTCTTTTCTTTTTTCTTTATCGCAAAATCCCTTTAGCTAGTTTTCACTTTTGGGTACAGTGGGTACAGTAATCTTTATAAAAACGGCATAATTTCTTAGTCTAGGTCTAAACTTTTTTCCTTATTAAATAATTTTTTCGTTCCATTTGGAAATCAATTTATCAAACAAATTCGCTTCGATGACAAAATGCTCCAAAAATTCATTTTGCACGCGTAGTCACTGCGCACATCATATCTTGTCATAAATGAAATTGAATTTTTTTCCAATTAAATTTCATTGGATTTTCGTGACCTTTTCCTCTGTAGACACGTACCTAACGATATCTGATAATGTGTATTTCTCCTAGCGTTCCCGCCTCAGGAGAGCGTAGATTTATGTAAAAGAAATCTGTATCTGCTCTTCTTGTACCTTACGTAAAACATTACACAACGTACAGTTCATTAGAGAAAAAAGAGAAACTGTAGTACGATTTCCGATAATAATGTTTTTAGAAAAACGAACATCGCATGATACTTATAAAGTTGATATTAAGTATAGTGGACCGTGAACGTTATATGCTGCAAAAGTATAAAAAATGGTGCTCTGGGCATGTTGAAATTCTGTTGTTATATGGTAAAATGTACTATATGCACGTAGACAATACAGAGTGATTCTACCAGGGATACGTCCCGTGTATACAAGAGTTTTAAAATGTAACCTTGCGTTGTTCAGCCTTGCAAGCCTAAACTCATTTATTTTTTGAGGTCACGAAGCCGCAAAAGAATGTCATTATTGGATCTCAAGTTCCCTTTTATATCTCACTGCTGGGATGCACAGCTTTAACAATCTCACAATCCCTTTTAGTTTGTACACTTGTGAACTTTCATTATTTTTCGTACCTCTTTGTCAGACGTGTGACTATGATTAGGACTCAACTCGGTGTCCCCATCGTCATCCTGAGACAGGAGCATGACACGAGTTCCCTGGGAAGCTAAAGCCCGACGATTCCAGACTTCGTATTCCCCCAATGCGGAAGAGTGGATGAGGATCGATGCCCAAAGCATGAGGCATATCCACACGTCCCAACGACGACGAAGACTCCCTTTCATCTTGTTGCAAAAGCTGTCAATTCACACTAGTTCGACACACACAGTCAATGTCAGTATGAGTTCACAATCACCATAATAGTAACAGTCGAGGCAGACAAACTGTCATAAGTCACTTTTCTTTTGGAGACTTTTAAAAGAAAAAAGTTCCACGGGTCTGGAACGACCACCTCCCTTTTGCGCGCCTTCTTGTTCACTTTTGATTTCGCTGGTGTTTTTGTACCGCGACGAAAACTGAAGGTGACAGCTTTCCCTTGTGATGAAAGTGTTGACGAATTTTACTCTTCTTGTTGAAAAATCGGAACTTCTTTGTATATCCTTGAACTATGCTATAGTATAGTCATGTTCATAGTTACATTCACACAGTACTGAGTTCACATTTGCAAAGCGAACATAATTTTTTATTTGGCAGTTTTTTAAAAATAATTTTGACTCACCGAAATAAAAAGCATGAATTTTGTGGGTTAAAAACTTTACTCTGGTGAGGTTTTTGTGCGATTAAGATGATAATCGGCAATCGTTGAATGTACATTCAGGACAAAAACCGTAGAGTACATTGCACTTATAGTGCTCTATATCTATTGGAGTTGAAGTAGAGTAAGGACGCTTTGCATTTCGCTTTTGACTGTTGAAGCTAGTAGATTTTGTAAAGCTGAGCAAATGCTACGAATCAGAATTGGAAATACAATGAAAATGGCTCGATAAGGCTGAAGAATGCAAATAAGTCTAGTCGAGTAGTTCCCTCCCAGTTGAAGTCCTGAGAATGTGAGATATCACATCTTAACTTTTCCCTTCTTATTGTATACGTTTAGGATTGGGAGAAAGTAAAGGGAAAGGCCTTTATGAGAGTCACTTTAGGAGAAAACAGTGAAAATCCCTGCAAACACGATAGTATGGCAGTGACACTGTACGCACACTTCAATATTCCTCACTGTGTAAGTTTCATTGTTCGTGAAACTTGAGGGAACTCACACAGGGACAAACACGATGGGAAATAATGGATCCGTGCTCTCACCACTTCAGAAAAAGTCGCTTCGTTCTTACGTGTACAATTCTTCCTTCGGTTCCTTCAGCTTCAGCTTACAAAATGCAATTTCCTCAATTTTTGCTCTTCGCTCTGACCCAATTGACTTTCTTAGATTGCTGGATTCAATTTCTTACATTAACTTGCACTGTTGGCTGGCCATTTTGGCTTTTTCGCAAACGTTCTGCACGATTCCCGTTTGTGCTATGTATATAGTATTCAAAAGTGTTACGTCGTGATCGAAATGTGCTTGATTCCTGTAAAACGACAAGCAAAAACAAATTGATTCAATTTTATTGACTGTAAAATGCTACGACGGCAAGCAAAATAGGGAAATAAAAAAACTAGGAATGGAAATTTAATTGATATAGTATGCTCGTAATTTGTTAGTGCATTACCATAAACTGGGGAAGTGACGTTTTGGGAATACCGACGAGAAAGCTAAAAAAAATAGGAGAACGGAATCTCGTCTCATCGATCTTCTTCTGTTAAGACTAAGAGAGCACTAGCGTTTTCATTAGAATTCATAGCGATTATGCAGGCGACCTCGACTTTTCTTCTGGTTCACTTGTCAGGAGAAACCAAAGTATCACAGTATCACTTTTTGTTCTAATTTTTCATCTGGACCCCAACTGACTGATGTCACCGTCACCACAACCCTCTGACAGACTTCATTTCATTCTTTTCAGGGCACACTTGAAACCTTGAAGTCAAATCCAGCCACAGACTATTCATTGTGTCCACTCAGAAGCACAATTCGAAGTGCTAAGTGTAACCGCAACTGAAAGCTGGGTATCAATAGAACACAGTAGTGTTAATGCAACTTATTTCACACGTCCTTCAAAATCCTCTTTGTTCCTTTCACTTGTTCAAGTCCGAGGCGACAACTTGGCAAAGGTCGATTCTCTATTTTCAACCGACAGAACCAGAAAGCACTTTTATTTCCATTTCCAGCGGTTGTTCCTTTCTCCACTTTCGCCACGGGAGAGTTAATTGAGTGACGCCATTGCGGTTCAGGTTAACATCAATTCTCATGACTGATATTCCAAAGGAGGAACAGAGAAGAGACACTCACTTTTGTATAATTACACTTTCTAAATTCCAGTTATGTGCCTTTTAATAGAAGAGCCAAGCCAAGTGCCGCGTCGGCACAGTATGATTCTGTTCTTTCCACTATAATATAATTGCATTCGTATAATATTGTATTGCTCAAAATCACAGTCTCTTTTGTGTCCGTTTTCCCTTCCCTCGCTCTGCAGTGTAATTGCAAGTCAAGAGAATTCAAATGCAAACCTGTGCATTGCTTATTACGGCGTCTCTCGGAAAATTAAAGGTTTCCCCAAAAGATTGAACCCTGTTTGAACGTTTGAAGTTTGAAATGATCCCTGTTGTGTTCCGAATTCATTGAAGAGTCTTCAGACATCTGGGACGAAACCACACGACAAGGCTCATTGAACTAATGTCGAACGATTCAGATCTGTGCTTGACTGACTTTCTGTCGGTCGTTTCCAGGAAGCAAAGTTGCACACTTTCACTTTCACATGCTGAAATATATTCAAAATTGCACTGCATTATTGCTTTGTTATCATGTTGCCCAACTTTTATAGTCTGTTTAGTATTCCAAATTTCCAAACAATTCCTTTTCAAGACTATACTCCAAAGTCCTAACTCTCTCTTTCTATATTTGAACGGGTTACTATGTACTTCTTTACTACCGTTGACTTTTAATGGCCATTTGATTCATTAATCGTTTGCAGCTTCATTCATAATTTAGTTATTAATAGTGAACGCTATTAACATTTAACATTCAGAGATGATAACCCCTTTATACTCTTTACTCTTTGTCTTTGGTTAACATTTAATGATTGTAATTTAATTTACGCTTTTACATTACGTGTAGTTTCTTATTTCTTTAATTTTATAGACAGTTCCAGTTCCAGCTTCCGTTCCACTGACTACCCAGTAAGAGAGTAAAAACACGAATAGTATCTTTCTTCAATTATGCTCGTAAATAAACATAAATTGAAAAAATGAGAGCAAACATAAAGAAAACGTTTATTACAACGGTAACGAGGAAGATGCATGAAATTATGACGTATTTAGAAAGTAAAGTGGAAGAATAATGCCTCAGGACGGAGAGAAAAGAATCCTCATTGAAAAATTAATTAGCCGAGACGACTCCGGCAATTGAAACGGGGCTAACGTTAACATGAGATGGATCTTTGAGCTCGAGCTCGTTCCCTTTGTTTCGATCACCACACAACACCACAGCTCACAATGTAATGGATAGTGTAGTTATACTTGTACGAAATACGAGCCAGGAACGAAACAAGACGGGAGATTCGCGTGGGTTGTCGTGAGCAGACCTACTTCTGCAATTGATGGACTACTTTCCCCACTTCGTTGTGTTTTCTCCGAGAAGATTTCTAAGAAGCCTTTCGAGCTACGAATTAAACACACTTCTTCTTGAGCACAATTCAACCCAACTGTTGCTATTATTGTAAGTCTTTCGCCGAACGTGACACATTTTGTGAGACAGAATATAAAGCCAACTTTACAACTTTACAACTTTACACAGGACAACTATACACAACGAGTATGTTTTCTCGGCTCTACATACCTCTATGACTAAGTTAGCATTCGCATGAAACATCTCTTTTCTCTTTCCTAATGTTATTTTCTGGATCACTTTCCACTTTTTAATTTTTTTAATATTTCTGATGTGGTTAAGTTACATTTTTCTTGTTTCCTGTAAGCAAAACCAACCATTCGTGCTCTTTTGTGTGGTTTTTTGCTTTCCCTTTCCTTCCTTTTGATATGATCACACTATCAAACATCAACGGGAAATGTTAGCAAATAATTGACTAATGTTTTAAAAATATGGTTTCCTTTTAGTACGAGACACGATTGAATGTTTCACCTTTGACGAGCCACACGAACTCAAAAAGAATTTTGTATAGAAGAATGTATGATACTTTTTGAAAGGATGGTTTCTTGCTACGGGGAAGCTAAAAACTTGAGGTCTTCTTTCATAATGAATGGAACTTTTAGTTTCGATCGTGAAGGCAATTGCTCACATGAAAAATTAATGTGTATAAAGCGCTTGAGTGCTTCCTTGTTTTACTGTTCTAGTTTTTTAGGCTGATGTGCCTCCGGGTTCGCTCGTTTGAAAGCGAATGCAATTATATTACCGAAATAACGATGAGCGAATAACAGTAGTGCACAAAATGGGTGAAATATAACTTGAAGGATTTTTTAAGATAACCCTTTACCTTTACCCTTTTTGGTACTTTGCAAATTCACGTTGCGAAATGTGCAGTAACTGGTTGTTGCTATATTTGCAGTGCAATAAAATGTGATTTTATTCGTGTTGTCTCAAAGTGCGGCTGCAATGGCTTTAAAAGGTGGGCTTTTAGGAATTCTTTTGAAGCTGTTTGAACTTGTCAAAAGGTAAAGAAAATGTGAAACGAAAAACCATTTGCCAACAAAGAGCACTTTACATCTTTCTTACTTACTTTAGATCTTTCAGGTCAAAGTGCCAAAATAAGTTTAGGGTTTTTTTTGAAGTGAAAATGGCTGAAAATCATGATACTATTTTAAATAATGCATTAACTTGTGCTCTTGAGC